>OZ038003.1:5951560-6204060 GCA_964035705.1 Porites rus | reverse complement strand
TTTCCCAAAAATGGCCACTTTCCTAACCTGTTTTTTTTGGCAATATAGGCCAGGAAAATGTCTTTAACGATATTCTAGAACAATAAAACGCCTTTCAAAGCTATAAAAAAGAAGAAATTCAAAAAGTCGAAAAATTGACATTTTTCCAAAGCGGTTAACCAATGGTTTTGGCCCAAAAATAGCCATTTTTCCAACTTTTGTTTTTAGCCGATATAGGCCAAACAAATGTCTTTAACGATATTCTAGAACCAAAAAACGCCTTTCTAAGCTATGAATACAAGAAGTTTAAAAAGTCGAAAAATTGTTATTTTTCCAACGGGGTTAACCCATGGTTTTGGCCCAAAAATGGCCATTTTTTTCAACTTTTTCCTATTAGGCAATATAGGCCAGGGAAATGTCTTTAACGATATTCTAGAAAGAAAAACCGCCTTTCTATACTATAAAATCAAGAAGTTCAAAAAGTTGAAAAATTGACATTTTTCCAAAAGGGTTAACGCATGATTTTGGCCCAAAAATGGCTACTTTTCCAACTATTTTTTTTTTTCGGCAATATAGGCCAGGAAAATGTCTCTAACGATATTCTAGAACCAAAAAACGCCTTTCTAAGCTATAAACACAAGAAGTTCAAAAACTCGAAAAATTCACATTTTTCCAAAGGGGTTAACTCATGGTTTTGGCACAAAAATTGCCATTTTTCCAACTTTTTTTTTTAGCTAATATAGGCCAGGAAAATGTCGTTAACGATATTCTAAAACGAAAAAACGCCTTTCTAAGCTATAAAAACAAGAAGTTCAAAAAGTCGAAAAATTTGCATTTCACCAAAGGGGTTAACCCATGGTTTTGGCCCAAAAATGGCTTTTTTTTTCAACTTTTTCTTTTTAGGCAATATTGGCCAGGAAAATGTCTTTAACGATATTCTAGAACCAAAAAACGCCTTATTAAGCTATTAAAACAAAAAGTTCAAAAAGTGGAAAAATTGACATTTTTCCAACGGGGTTAACTCATGGTTTTGGCCCAAAAAAGACCATTGTTTTCAACTTTTTCTTTTTAGGCAATATACGCCAGGAAAATGTCTTTAACGATATTCTAGAAAGAAAAAACGCCTTTCTATACTATAAAATCAAGAAGTTCAAAAAGTCGAAAAATTGGCATTTCTTCAAAGGGGTTAACCCATGGTTTTGGCCCAAAAATGGCCACTTTTCCCACTTTTTTTTTAGGCAAAATAGGCCAGGAAAATGTCTTTAACGATATTCTAGAACCAAAAAACGCCTTTCTAAACTATGAATACAAGAAGTTTAAAAAGTCGAAAAATTGTTATTTATCCAAGGGGGTTAACCCATGGTTTTGGCCCAAAAATGGCCATTTTTTTCAACTTTTTCCTATTAGGCAATATAGGCCAGGGAAATATCTTTAACGATATTCTAGAAAGAAAAAGCGCCTTTCTATACTATAAAATCAGAAGTTCAAAAAGTTGAAAAATTGACATTTTTCCAAAAGGGTTAACGCATGATTTTGGCCCAAAAATGGCTACTTTTCCAACTATTTTTTTTTTGGCAACATAGGCCAGGAAAATGTCTTTAACGATATTCTAGAACCAAAAAACGCCTTTCTAGGCTATAAAAACAAGAAGTTCAAAAAGTGCAAAAATTGACGTTTTTCCAAAGAGGTTAACCCATGGTTTTGGCCCCAACATGGCCATTTTTCCAACTTTTTTTTTTAGGCAATATAGGCCAGGAAAATGTCTTTAACGATATTCTAAAGCAAAGAAACTCCTTTCTCAGCTATAAAAACAAGAAGTTCAAAAAGTCGGAAAATTGACATTTTTCCAAAGGGGTTAACCCATGCTTTTGACCCAAAAATGGACTTATTTTCAACTTTTTCTTTTTAGACAATATAGGCCAGGAAAATGTCTTTTACGATATTCTAGAAAGAAAAAAAGCCTTTCTAAGCTATAAAACCAAGAAGTTTAAAAAGTCGAAAAATTGCCATTTTTTCAAAGGGGTTAACCCATCATTTTGGCCCAAAAATGGCTACTCTTCAAAGTTTTTTTTTTTAGGCAATATAGGCCAGGAAAATGTCTTTAACGATATTCTAGAACCAAAAAACGCCTTTCTAAGCTATAAAAACAAGAAGTTCAAACAGCCGAAAAATTGCCATTTTTTCAAAGGGGTTAACCCATGGTTTTGGCCCAAAAATGACCATTTTTACAACTTTTTTTATTTTTAGGCAATATAGGCCAGGAAAATATCTTTAATGATATTCTATAACCAAAAAACGCCTTTCTAAGCTATAAAAACAAGAAGTTCAACAAAGTCGAAAAATTGAAATTTTTCCAAAGCGGTTAACCCATTGTTTTGGCCCAAAAGTGGACATTTTTCCAACTTTTTTTTTTTAGGCAATTTAGGCCAGGAAAATGTGTTTAACGATATTCTAAACCCAAAAGAAGCCTGTCTTAGCTATAAAAACAAGAAGTTTAAAAAGTGAAAAAATTGACATTTTTCCAAAGGGGTTAACCCATGGTTTTGACCCAAAAGTGGCCATTTTTCCAACTCTTTCTTTTTAGGCAATATAAGTCAGGAAAATGTCTCTAACGATATTCTAGAACCAAAAAACGCATTTCTAAGCAATAAAAACAAGAAGTTCAAAACGTCGGAAAATTGACTTTTTCCAAAGGGGTTAACCAATGGTTTTGACCCAAACATGGCTTTTTTTTTCAACTTTTTCTTTTGAGGCAATATAGGCCAGGAAAATGTCTTTAACGATATTCTAGAGAGAAAAAACGCCTTTCTAAGCTATAAAAACAAGAAGTTCAAATAGCCGAAAAATTGACATTCTTCCTAAGGGGTTAACCCATGGTTTGGCCCAAAAAAGGCCAGTTTTTCACCTTTTTTTTGTTAGGCAATATAAGCCAGGAAAATGTCTCTAACGATATTCTAGAACCAAAAAACGCCTTTCTAAGCTATAAAAACAAGAAGTTCAAAAAGTCCAAAAATTGACATTTTTCCAAAGGGGTTAACCCATGGTTTTGACCCAAACATGGCTTTTTTTTTCAACTTTTTCTTTTGAGGCAATATAGGCCAGGAAAATGTCTTTAACGATATTCTGGAACCAAAAGACGCCTTTCTAAGCTATAAAAACAAGAAGTTCAAAAAGTCGAAAACTTAACATTTTTCCAAAGGGGTTAACCCATGGTTTGGGCCCAAAAATAGCCACTTTTTCAAATTTTTTTTTTCAGCAATATAGGTCAGGAAAATGTCTTTAACGATATTCTAGAACCAAAAAAAGCCTTTCTAAGCTAAAAAAACAAGAAGTTTTCAAAGTCAAAAAATTGACATTTTTCCAAAGGGGTTAACCCATGATTTTGTCCCAAAAATGGCCACCTTTCCAATTATTTTTTTTTTAGGCAATATAGGCCAGGAAAATGTCTTTAACGATATTCTAGAACCAAAAAACGCCTTTCTAAGCTATAAAAACAAGAACTTCAAACAGTCGAAAAATTGACATTTTTCCAAAGGGTTAATCCAATGTTTTGGCCCAAAAATGGCCATTTTTCCAATTTTTTTTTTAGGCAATATAGGCCAGGACAATGTTTTTAAAGATATTCAAGAACGAAAAAACGCCTTTCTAAGCTATGAAAACAAGATGTTCAGAAAGCCGAAAAACTGATATTTTTCAAAAGGGGTTAACCCATGGTTTTGGCGCAAAAATGACCATTTTTCCAACTTTTTTTTTTAGGCAATATAGGCCACGAAAATGTCTTAAACGATATTCTAGAACCAAAAAACGCCTTTCTAAGCTATAAGAAGAAGAAGTTCAAAAAGTCGAAAATTTGACATTTTTCCAATGGGGTTCCCCCATGGTTTTGACCCAAAAATAGCCACTTTTCCAAATTTTTCTTTTTAGGCAATATAGGCGAGGAAAATGTCTTTAACGATACTCTAGAAAGAAAAAACCCCTTTCAAAGCTATAAAAAAGAAGAAGTTCAAAAACTCGAAAAATTGACATTTTTCCATAGGGGTTAACCCATGGTTTTGGCCCAAAAATGGCCACTTTTCCAACTTTTTCTTTTTAGACAATATTGGCCAGGAAAATGTCTTTAACGATATTCTTAAACCAAAAAACGCCTTTCAAAGCTATAAAAACAAGAAGTTCAAAAAGTCGAAAAATTTGCATTTCTCCAAAGCGGTTATCCCATGGTTTTGGCCCAAAAATGGCTACTTTTCAAACTTTTTTTTTTTAGGCAATATAGGCCAGGAAAATGTCGTTAACAATATTCTAGAACCAAATAACGCCTTTCTAAGCTATAGAAAGAAGAAGTTCAAACAGCCGAAAAATTGATATTTTTCCATAGGAGTTATCCCATGGTTTTGGCCCAGAAATGGCAACTTTTGCAACTTTTCTTTTTTAGGCAACATAGGCCAGGAAACTATCTTTAACGATATTCCAGAACCAACAAACGACTTTCTAAGCTATAAAAACAAGAAGTTCAAAAAAGTCGAAAAATTGACATTTTTCCAAAGGGTTAACCCATGATTTTGGCCCAAAAATGGCTACTTTTCAAACTTTTCTTTTTAGGCAATATAGGCCAGGAAAATGTCTTTAACGATATTCTAGAATCAAAAAACGCCTTTCTAAGCTATAAAAAAAGAAGTTCAAACAGCCGAAAAATTGGCATTTTTTCAAAGGGGTTAACCCATGGTTTTGGCCCAAAAATGACAATTTTTCCCACGTTTTTTTTAGGCAATATAGGCCAGGAAAATGTCTTTAACAATATTCTAGAAAGAAAAAACGCCTTTCACAGCTATAAAAACAAGAAATTCAAAAACTCGAAAAATTGACATTTTTCCATAGGGGTTAACCCATGGTTTTGGCCCAAAAATGGCCAGTTTTCCAACTTTTTTTTTTTAGGCAATATAGGCCAGGAAAATGTGTTTAACGATATTTTAGAACCAAAAAACGCCTTTCTAAGCTATAAAAACAAGAAGTTCAGAAAGTCGAAAAATTGACATTTTTCCAAAGGGGTTAACCCATGGTTTTGGCTTAAAAATGGCCACTTTTCCAACTTTTTTTTTTAGGCAATATAGGCCAGGAAAATGTCTTTAACAATATTCTAGAAAGAAAAAACGCCTTTCACAGCTATAAAAACAAGAAATTCAAAAACTCGAAAAATTGACATTTTTCCATAGGGGTTAACCCATGGTTTTAGCCCAAAAATGGCCACTTTTCTAACTTACTTTTTTAGACACTATAGGCCAGGAAAATGTCTTTTACGATATTCTAGAACAAAAAAACGCTTTTCTAAGCTATAAAAGCAAGAAGTTCAAAGAGTCGAAACATTGACATTTTTCCAAAAGGGTTAACCCATGGTTTTGGCCCAAAAATGACCATTTTTCCAACTTTTTTTTTATAGGCAATATACGCCAGAAAAAATGTCTTTCACGATATTCTAGAACCAAAAAACGCCTTTCTAAGTTATAAAAACAAGAAGTTCAAACAGTCGAAAAATTGACATTTTTCCAAAGGGGTTAACCCATGGTTTTGGCCCAAAACTGGCTACTTTTCAAACTTTTTTTTTTTAGGCAATATAGGCCACGAAAATGTCTTCAACGATATTCTATAGCGGAAAAACGCTTTTCTAAACTATAAATACAAGAAGTTCAAAAAGTCGAAAAATTGACATTTTTCCGAAGGGGTTAAACTATGGCTTTGGCCCAAAAATGCCCACTTTTCCAACTTTTTTTTTTCAGGCAATATAGGCCAGGAAAATGTCTTTAACGATATTCTAGAACCAAAAAACGCCTTTCTAACCTATAAAAAGAAGAAGTTCAAAAATTAGAAAAAATGACATTTTTCCAAAGGGGTTAACCCATGGTTTTGGCCCAAAAATGGCCATTTTTCCAACTTTTTTTTTTTAGGCAATATAGGCCTGAAAAATGTCCTTAACGATATTCTAGAACCAAAAAACGCCTTTCTAAGCTATAAATACAAGAAGTACAAAAAGTCAAAAAATTGACATTTTTCCAAAGGGGTTAACCCATGGTTTGGTCCAAAAATGGCCACTTTTCCCACTTTTTTTTTAGGCAATATAGACCAGGAAAATGTCTTTAGCGATATTCTAGAACCAAAAAACGCCTTTCTAAGCTATAAAAACACGAAGTTTTAAAAGTCAGAAAAGGGACATTTTTCCAAAGGGGTTAATCCATGGTTTTCGCCCAAAAATGCCCACTTTTCCAACTTTTTTTTTTTAGGCAATATAGGCCAGGAAAATGTCTTTAACGATATTCTAGAACCAAAAAACTCCTTTCTAAGCAATAAAAACAAGAAGTTTAAAAAGTCGAAAAATTGGCATTTTTCCAAAGGGGTTAACCCATGGTTTTGGCCGAAAAATGGCCACTTTTCCAACTTTTTTTTTTTAGGCAATATGGGCCAGGAAAATGTCTTTAACGATATTCTTAAACCAAAAAACGCCTTTCAAAGCTATAAAAACAAGAAGTTCAAAAAGTCGAAAAATTTGCATTTCTCCAAAGCGGTTATCCCATGGTTTTGGCCCAAAAATGGCTACTTTTCAAACTTTTTTTTTAAGGCAATATAGGCCAGGAAAATGTCGTTAACAATATTCTAGAACCAAATAACGCCTTTCTAAGCTATAGAAAGAAGAAGTTCAAACAGCCGAAAAATTGATATTTTTCCATAGGAGTTATCCCATGGTTTTGGCCCAGAAATGGCAACTTTTGCAACTTTTCTTTTTTAGGCAACATAGCCCAGGAAACTATCTTTAACGATATTCCAGAACCAACAAACGACTTTCTAAGCTATAAAAACAAGAAGTTCAAAAAAGTCGAAAAATTGACATTTTTCCAAAGGGTTAACCCATGATTTTGGCCCAAAAATGGCTACTTTTCAAACTTTTCTTTTTAGGCAATATAGGCCAGGAAAATGTCTTTAACGATATTCTAGAATCAAAAAACGCCTTTCTAAGCTATAAAAAAAAGAAGTTCAAACAGCCGAAAAATTGGCATTTTTTCAAAGGGGTTAACCCATGGTTTTGGCCCAAAAATGACAATTTTTCCCACGTTTTTTTTAGGCAATATAGGCCAGGAAAATGTCTTTAACAATATTCTAGAAAGAAAAAACGCCTTTCACAGCTATAAAAACAAGAAATTCAAAAACTCGAAAAATTGACATTTTTCCATAGGGGTTAACCCATGGTTTTGGCCCAAAAATGGCCAGTTTTCCAACTTTTTTTTTTTAGGCAATATAGGCCAGGAAAATGTGTTTAACGATATTTTAGAACCACAAAACGCCTTTCTAAGCTATAAAAACAAGAAGTTCAGAAAGTCGAAAAATTGACATTTTTCCAAAGGGGTTAACCCATGCTTTTCGCCCAATAATGGCCATTTTTCCAACTTTTTGTTTTTAGGCAATATAGCCCAGAAAAATACATAGGCCAGGAAAATGTCTTTAACGATATTCAAGAACCAAAAAACGCCCTTTTAACCTATAAAAGCAAGAAGATCAAAGAGTCGAAACATTGACATTTTTCCAAAGGGGTTAACCCATGGTTTTGGCTTAAAAATGGCCACTTTTCCAACTTTTTTTTTTAGGCAATATAGGCCAGGAAGATGTCTTTAACGATATTCTAGAACCAAAAAACGCCTTTCTAAGCTATAAAAACACGAAGTTTTAAAAGTCGAAAAATTGACATTTTTCCAAAGGGGTTAACCCATGGTTTTGGACGAAAAATGGCCACTTTTCCAACTTTTTTTTTTTTCAGGCAAGATAGGCCAGGAAAATGTCTTCAACAATATTCTAGATCCAAAAAACGCCTTTCTAAGCTATAAAAATAAAAAGTTTTAAAAGTGGAAAAATTGACATTTTTCCAAAGGGGTTAACCCATTGTTTTGGCCCAAAAATGGCCACTTTTCCCACTTTTTTTTTAGGCAATATAGGCCAGGAAAATGTGTTTAACGATATTCTAGAACCAAAAAACGCCTTTCTAAGCTATAAAAACAAGAAGTTCAGAAAGTCGAAAAATTGACATTTTTCGAAATGGGTTAACCCATGGTTTTGGCCCAATAATGGCCATTTTTCCAACTTTTTGTTTTTAGGCAATATAGCCCAGAAAAGTACATAGGCCAGGAAAATGTCTTTAACGATATTCTAGAAGAAAAAAACGCCTTTCTAAGCTTTAAAAACAAGCAGTTTTAAAAGTCGAAAAATTGACATTTTTCCAAAGAGATTATCCCATGGTTTTTACCCAAAAATAGCCATTTTTCCAATTTTTTTTTTTTGGGCAATATAGGCCAGGAGAATGTCTTTAACGATATTCTAGAACCAAAAAGCGCCTTTCTATGCAATAAAAACAAGAAGTTCAAACAGTCCAAAAATTGAAATTTTTCCAAACGGGTTAACCCATGGTTTTGGCCCAAAAATGGCCATTTTTCCAACGTTTTTTTTTTAGGAAATATAGGTCAGGAAAATGTCTTTAACGATATTCTAGAACCAAAAAACGCCTTTCTAAGTTATAAAAAGAAGAAGTTCAAAAAGTCAAAAAATTAACATTTTTCCAAACGGGTTAATGCATGGTTTTGGCCAAAAAATGGCCATTTTTCCAATTTTTTTTTTTTTGGGGGGAATATACGTCAGGAAAATGTCTTTAACGATATTCTAGGGCCAAAAAACGCCTTTCTAAACTATAAATACAAGAAGTTTAAAAAGTCAAAAAAATTGACATTTTTCCAAAGGGGTTAACCTATTGCTTTGGCCCAAAAATGCCCACTTTTGCAACTTTTTTTTTTTAGGCAATATAGGCCAGGAAAATGTCTTTAACGATATTCTAGAACCAGAAAACGCCTTTCTAAGCTACAAAAAGAAGAAGTTCAAAAATTAGAAAAATTGAGATTTTTCCAAAGGAGTTAACCCATGGTTTTGGCCCAAAAATGGCCATTTTTCCAACTTTTTTTTTTAGGCAATATAGCCCAGAAAAATACAAATGCCAGGAAAATGTCTTTAACGATATTCTAGAACCAAAAAAACGCCTTTCTAAGCTATAAAAACAAGAAGTTTTAGAAGTCGAAACATTGATATTTTTCTAAAGGGGTTAACCCATGGTTTTGGCCCAAAAATGGCCATTTTTCCAATTTTTTTTTTTATAGGAAATATATGCCAGAAAAAATGTCTTTAACGATATTCTAGAACCAAAAAACGGCTTTCTAAGTTATAAAACAAGAACTTTAAAAAGTCGAAAAATTGACATTTTTCCAAAGGGGTTAACCCATGGTTTTGGCCCAAAAATGGCTACTTTTCAACCTTTTTTTTTTAGGCAACATAGGCCACGAAAATGTCTTTAACGATATTCTAGAGCCAAAAAACGCCCTTTTAACCTATAAAAGCAAGAAGACCAAAGAGTCGAAACATTGACATTTTTCCAAAGGGGTTAACCCATGGTCTTGGCTCAAAAATGGCCACTTTTCCAACTTTTTTTTTTAGGCAATATAGGCCAGGAAGATGTCTTTAACGATATTCTAGAACCAAGAAACGCCTTTCTAACCTATAAAAAGAAGAACTTCCAAACTTAGAAAAATTGACATTTTGCAAAAGGGGTTAACCCATGGTTTTGGCCCAAAAATGGCCACTTTTCCCACTTTTTTTTTAGGCAAAATAGGCCAGGAAAATGTCTTTAACGATATTCTAGAACCAAAAAACGCCTTTCTAAGCAATATAAACAACAAGTTCAAAAAGTCGAAAAATTGACATTTTTCCAAAGGGGTTAACCCATGGTTTTGGCCTAAAAATTGCCATTTTTCCAAATTTTTTTTTTTGGAAATATAGGCCAGGAAAATGTCTTTAACGATATTCTAAAACCAAAAAACGCCTTTCTAAGCTATTAAAACAAGAACTTCCAAAAGTCGAAAAATTGACATTTTTTCATAGGGGTTAACCCATGGTTTTGCCCGAAAAATGGCCACTTTTCCAACTTTTTTTTTTTAGGTAATATAGGCCAGGAAAATGTGTTTAACGATATATTAGAACCAAAAAACGCCTTTCTAAGCTATTAAAACAAGAAGTTCAGAAAGTCGAAAAATTGACATTTTTCCAGATTGGTTAACCCATGGTTTTGGCCCAATAATGGCAATTTTTCCAACTTTTTCTTTTTAGGCAATATAGCCCAGAAAAATACATAGGCCAGGAAAATGTCTTTAACGATATTCTAGAAGAAAAAAACGCCTTTCTAAGCTTTAAGAACAAGCAGTTTTAAAAGTCGAAAAATTGACATTTTTCCAAAGGGGTTATCCCATGGTTTTTACCCAAAAATAGCCATTTTTCAACCTTTTTTTTTTTGGGCAATATAGGCCAGGAGAATGTCTTTAACGATATTCTAGAACCAAAAAACGCCTTTCTAAGCAATAAAAACAAGAAGTTCAAACAGTCCAAAAATTGAAATTTTTCCAACCGGGTTAACCCATGGTTTTGGCCCAAAAATGGCCATTTTTCCAATTTTTTTTTTATAGGAAATATATGCCAGAAAAAATGTCTTTAACGATATTCTAGAACCAAAAAACGGCTTTCTAAGTTATAAAACAAGAACTTTAAAAAGTCGAAAAATTGACATTTTTCCAAAGGGGTTAACCCATGGTTTTGGCCCAAAAATGGCTACTTTTACAATTTTTTTTTTTTTAGGGAATATACGTCAGGAAAATGTCTTTAACGATATTCTAGAACCAAAAAACGCCTTTCTAAGTTATAAAAAGAAGAAGTTCAAAAAAGTCGAAAAATTAACATTTTTCGAAAGGGGTTAACACATGGTTTTGGCCAAAAAATGGCCATTTTTACAATTTTTTTTTTTTTAGGGAATATACGTCAGGAAAATGTCTTTAACGATATTCTAGAACCAAAAAACGCCTTTTCCAGCCATAAAAACAAGCAGTTTAAAAAAGTCGAAAAATTTATATTTTTTCAAAGGGGTTAACCCATGGTTTTGGCCGAAAAATGGCCACTTTACACCTTTTTCTTTTTAGGCAATAGAGGCCAGGAAAATGTCTTAAAGGATATTGTAGAAGCAAAAAACGCCTTTCTAAGCTATAAAAACACGAAGTTTTAAAAGACGAAAAATTGACATTTTTCCAAATGGGTTAACCCATGGTTTTGGCCCTAAAATGGCTACTTTTCCCAATTTTTTTTTAGGCAATATAGGCCAGGAAAATGTCTTAAACGATATTCTAGAACCAAAAAACGCCTTTCTAAGCTATAAAACCACGAAGTTTTCAAAGTCGATAAATTGACATTTTTCCAAAGGGGTTATCCCATGGTTTTTTCCCAAAAATAGCCATTTTTCCAACTTTTTCTTTTTAGGCAATATAGGCCAGGAAAATGTCTTAAACGATATTGTAGAAGCAAAAAACGCCTTTCTAAGCTATAAAAACACGAAGTTTTAAAACTAGAAAAATTGACATTTTTCCAAAGGGGTTATCCTATGGTTTTTCTTTAAATTCGCCATTTTTCCAACCTTTTTTTTTAGGCAATAGAGGCCAGGAAAATGTCTTTAACGATATTCTAGAACCAAAAAACGCCTTTCTAAGTTATAAAAAGAAGAAGTTCAAAAAGTCGAAAAATTAACATTTTTCCAAAGGGGTTAACCCATGGTTTTGGCCAAAAAATGGCCATTTTTCCAATTTTTTTTTTTTTAGGGAATATACGTCGGGAAAATGTCTTTAACGATATTCTAGAACCAAAAACCGCCTTTTCCAGCCATAAAAACAAGCAGTTCAAAAAAGTCGAAAAATTGATATTTTTCCAAAGGGGTTAACCCATGGTTTTGGCCCAAAAATGGCCATTTTTCCAACTTTTTTTTTTTAGGATATATAGGTCAGGAAAATGTCTTTAACCATATTCTAGAACCAAAAAACGCCTTTCTAAGCTATAAAAACAAGAAGTTCAAAAAGTCGAAAATTTGACATTTTTCCAAAGGGGATAACCCATGGTTTTGGCCTAAAACTTGCCATTTTTCCAACTTTTTTTTTTAGGAAATATAGGCCAGGAAAATGTCTTTAACGATATTCTAAAACCAAAAATCGCCTTTCTAAGCTATAAAAACAGAAACTTCAAAAAGTCGAAAAATTGACATTTTTTCTAAGGGGTTAACCCATGGTTTTGGCCGAAAAATGGCCACTCTCCCACCTTTTTTTTTTAGTCAATATAGGCCAGGAAAATGTGTTTAACGATATTCTAGAACCAAAAAACGCCTTTCTAAGCTATAAAAACAAGAAGTTCAAAAAGTCGAAAGATTGACATTTTTCCATGGTTTCTGCCCAATAATGGCCATTTTTCCAACTTTTTCTTTTTAGGCAATATAGCCCAGAAAAATATCTTTAACTATATTCTAGAACCAACAAACGGCTTTCTACGCTATAAAAACAAGAAATTCAAAAAGTCGAAAAATTGACATTTTTCGAAAGCGGTTAACCCATGGTTTTGGCCCAAAAATGGCCATTTTTCCAACTTTTTTTTATAGGCAATATACGCCAGAAAAAATGTCTTTAACGATATTCTAGAACCAAAAGACGCCTTTCTAAGCTATAAAAGCAAGAAGTTCAAAGAGTCGAAATATTGACATTTTTCCAAAGGGGTTAACCTATGGCTTTGGCCCAAAAATGCCCACTTTTCCAACTTTTTTTTTTTAGGCAATATAGGCCGGAAAAATGTAATTAACGATATTCTACAACCAAAAAACTCTTTTCTAAGCAATAAAAACAAGAAGTTCAAAAAGCCTAAAAATTGACATTTTTTCAAACGGGTTAACCCATGGTTTTGGCCCAAAAATGGCCATTTTTCCAACTTCTTTTTTTCGGCAATATAGCCAAGGAAAATGTCTTTAACGATATTCTAGAAAGAATAAACGCCTTTCTAAGCTTTAAAAACAAGAAGTTCAAAACCTTAAAAAATTGACATTTTTCCAATGGGGTTAACCGATGGTTTTGGGCCAAAAATGGCTACTTTTTTAACTTTTATTTTTTCGGCAATAGAGGCCAGGAAAATGTCTTTAACGATATTCTAGAACCAAAAAACGCCTCTCTAAGCTATAAAAAAAAAATTTCAAAAAGTCGCAGAATTAACATTTTTCCAAAGGGGTTAACCCATGGTTTTGGCCAAAAAAATGGCCATTTTTCCAACTTTTTTTTTTTAAGGGAATATACGTCAGGAAAATGTCTTTAACGATATTCTAGAACCAAAAAACGCCTTTTCCAGCTATAAAAACAAGAAGTTCAAAAAGTCGAAAAATTGACATTTTTCCAAAGCGGTTAACCCATGGTTTTGGCCCAAAAATGGCCATTTTTCCAACTTTTCTTTTTTAGGCAATAAAACCCAGGAAAATGTCTTTAACGATATTCTAAAACCAAAAAACGTGTTTCTAAGCTATGAAAACAAGAAGTTCAAAAAGTCGAAACATTGACATTTTTTCAAAGGGGTTAACCCATAGTTATGGCCCGAAGTTGGTCATTATTCCTTCTTTTTTTTTTTAGGCATTATACGCCAGGAAAATGTCTTTAACGATATTCTAGAACCAAAAAACGCCTTTCTAAGCTGTAAAGACAAGAAGTTTACAAGGTCAAAAAGTTGACATTTTCCCAAAGGGTTTAACCCATGGTTGTAAACCAAAAGTGGCCATTTTTTTCATTTTTTTCTTTTTTGGCGATATAGGCCAGGAAAATGTCTTTAACGATATTCTAGAACCAAACAACGCCTTTCTAAGCTATAAAAAGACGAAGTTGAAAAAGTCAAAACATTGACATTTTTCCAAAGGGGAGCCCATGGTTTTGGCCCAAAAATGGCCACTCTTCCAACTTTTTTTTTTAGGCAATATAGGCCAGGAAAATGTCTTTAACGATATTCTAGAACCAAAAAACGCTTTTCTAACCTATAAAAAGAAGAAGTTCAAAAATTAGAAAAATTGATATTTTTACAAAGGGGTTAACCCATGGTTTTGGCCCAAAAATGGCCATTTTTCCAACTTTTTTTTTTTAGGCAATATAGGCCTGAAAAATGTCCTTAACGATATTCTAGAACCAAAAAACGCCTTTCTAAGCTATAAATACAAGAAGTACAAAAAGTCAAAAAATTGACATTTTTCCAAAGGGGTTAACCCATGGTTTGGTCCAAAAATGGCCACTTTTCCCACTTTTTTTTTAGGCAATATAGACCAGGAAAATGTCTTTAGCGATATTCTAGAACCAAAAAACGCCTTTCTAAGCTATAAAAACACGAAGTTTTAAAAGTCAGAAAAGGGACATTTTTCCAAAGGGGTTAATCCATGGTTTTCGCCCAAAAATGCCCACTTTTCCAACTTTTTTTTTTTAGGCAATATAGGCCAGGAAAATGTCTTTAACGATATTCTAGAACCAAAAAACTCCTTTCTAAGCAATAAAAACAAGAAGTTTAAAAAGTCGAAAAATTGGCATTTTTCCAAAGGGGTTAACCCATGGTTTTGGCCGAAAAATGGCCACTTTTCCAACTTTTTTTTTTTAGGCAATATGGGCCAGGAAAATGTCTTTAACGATATTCTTAAACCAAAAAACGCCTTTCAAAGCTATAAAAACAAGAAGTTCAAAAAGTCGAAAAATTTGCATTTCTCCAAAGCGGTTATCCCATGGTTTTGGCCCAAAAATGGCTACTTTTCAAACTTTTTTTTTAAGGCAATATAGGCCAGGAAAATGTCGTTAACAATATTCTAGAACCAAATAACGCCTTTCTAAGCTATAGAAAGAAGAAGTTCAAACAGCCGAAAAATTGATATTTTTCCATAGGAGTTATCCCATGGTTTTGGCCCAGAAATGGCAACTTTTGCAACTTTTCTTTTTTAGGCAACATAGCCCAGGAAACTATCTTTAACGATATTCCAGAACCAACAAACGACTTTCTAAGCTATAAAAACAAGAAGTTCAAAAAAGTCGAAAAATTGACATTTTTCCAAAGGGTTAACCCATGATTTTGGCCCAAAAATGGCTACTTTTCAAACTTTTCTTTTTAGGCAATATAGGCCAGGAAAATGTCTTTAACGATATTCTAGAATCAAAAAACGCCTTTCTAAGCTATAAAAAAAAGAAGTTCAAACAGCCGAAAAATTGGCATTTTTTCAAAGGGGTTAACCCATGGTTTTGGCCCAAAAATGACAATTTTTCCCACGTTTTTTTTAGGCAATATAGGCCAGGAAAATGTCTTTAACAATATTCTAGAAAGAAAAAACGCCTTTCACAGCTATAAAAACAAGAAATTCAAAAACTCGAAAAATTGACATTTTTCCATAGGGGTTAACCCATGGTTTTGGCCCAAAAATGGCCAGTTTTCCAACTTTTTTTTTTTAGGCAATATAGGCCAGGAAAATGTGTTTAACGATATTTTAGAACCACAAAACGCCTTTCTAAGCTATAAAAACAAGAAGTTCAGAAAGTCGAAAAATTGACATTTTTCCAAAGGGGTTAACCCATGCTTTTCGCCCAATAATGGCCATTTTTCCAACTTTTTGTTTTTAGGCAATATAGCCCAGAAAAATACATAGGCCAGGAAAATGTCTTTAACGATATTCAAGAACCAAAAAACGCCCTTTTAACCTATAAAAGCAAGAAGATCAAAGAGTCGAAACATTGACATTTTTCCAAAGGGGTTAACCCATGGTTTTGGCTTAAAAATGGCCACTTTTCCAACTTTTTTTTTTAGGCAATATAGGCCAGGAAGATGTCTTTAACGATATTCTAGAACCAAAAAACGCCTTTCTAAGCTATAAAAACACGAAGTTTTAAA
Organism: Porites rus; assembly: GCA_964035705.1. NCBI lineage: Eukaryota > Metazoa > Cnidaria > Anthozoa > Scleractinia > Poritidae > Porites > Porites rus. The sequence goes on along the minus strand of OZ038003.1, from coordinate 6,188,265 downwards.
AGTCGAAAAATTGACATTTTTCCAAAGGGGTTAACCCATGGTTTTGGACGAAAAATGGCCACTTTTCCAACTTTTTTTTTTTTCAGGCAAGATAGGCCAGGAAAATGTCTTCAACAATATTCTAGATCCAAAAAACGCCTTTCTAAGCTATAAAAATAAAAAGTTTTAAAAGTGGAAAAATTGACATTTTTCCAAAGGGGTTAACCCATTGTTTTGGCCCAAAAATGGCCACTTTTCCCACTTTTTTTTTAGGCAATATAGGCCAGGAAAATGTGTTTAACGATATTCTAGAACCAAAAAACGCCTTTCTAAGCTATAAAAACAAGAAGTTCAGAAAGTCGAAAAATTGACATTTTTCGAAATGGGTTAACCCATGGTTTTGGCCCAATAATGGCCATTTTTCCAACTTTTTGTTTTTAGGCAATATAGCCCAGAAAAGTACATAGGCCAGGAAAATGTCTTTAACGATATTCTAGAAGAAAAAAACGCCTTTCTAAGCTTTAAAAACAAGCAGTTTTAAAAGTCGAAAAATTGACATTTTTCCAAAGAGATTATCCCATGGTTTTTACCCAAAAATAGCCATTTTTCCAATTTTTTTTTTTTGGGCAATATAGGCCAGGAGAATGTCTTTAACGATATTCTAGAACCAAAAAGCGCCTTTCTATGCAATAAAAACAAGAAGTTCAAACAGTCCAAAAATTGAAATTTTTCCAAACGGGTTAACCCATGGTTTTGGCCCAAAAATGGCCATTTTTCCAACGTTTTTTTTTTAGGAAATATAGGTCAGGAAAATGTCTTTAACGATATTCTAGAACCAAAAAACGCCTTTCTAAGTTATAAAAAGAAGAAGTTCAAAAAGTCAAAAAATTAACATTTTTCCAAACGGGTTAATGCATGGTTTTGGCCAAAAAATGGCCATTTTTCCAATTTTTTTTTTTTGGGGGGGAATATACGTCAGGAAAATGTCTTTAACGATATTCTAGGGCCAAAAAACGCCTTTCTAAACTATAAATACAAGAAGTTTAAAAAGTCAAAAAAATTGACATTTTTCCAAAGGGGTTAACCTATTGCTTTGGCCCAAAAATGCCCACTTTTGCAACTTTTTTTTTTTAGGCAATATAGGCCAGGAAAATGTCTTTAACGATATTCTAGAACCAGAAAACGCCTTTCTAAGCTACAAAAAGAAGAAGTTCAAAAATTAGAAAAATTGAGATTTTTCCAAAGGAGTTAACCCATGGTTTTGGCCCAAAAATGGCCATTTTTCCAACTTTTTTTTTTAGGCAATATAGCCCAGAAAAATACAAATGCCAGGAAAATGTCTTTAACGATATTCTAGAACCAAAAAAACGCCTTTCTAAGCTATAAAAACAAGAAGTTTTAGAAGTCGAAACATTGATATTTTTCTAAAGGGGTTAACCCATGGTTTTGGCCCAAAAATGGCCATTTTTCCAATTTTTTTTTTTATAGGAAATATATGCCAGAAAAAATGTCTTTAACGATATTCTAGAACCAAAAAACGGCTTTCTAAGTTATAAAACAAGAACTTTAAAAAGTCGAAAAATTGACATTTTTCCAAAGGGGTTAACCCATGGTTTTGGCCCAAAAATGGCTACTTTTCAACCTTTTTTTTTTAGGCAACATAGGCCACGAAAATGTCTTTAACGATATTCTAGAGCCAAAAAACGCCCTTTTAACCTATAAAAGCAAGAAGACCAAAGAGTCGAAACATTGACATTTTTCCAAAGGGGTTAACCCATGGTCTTGGCTCAAAAATGGCCACTTTTCCAACTTTTTTTTTTTAGGCAATATAGGCCAGGAAGATGTCTTTAACGATATTCTAGAACCAAGAAACGCCTTTCTAACCTATAAAAAGAAGAACTTCCAAACTTAGAAAAATTGACATTTTGCAAAAGGGGTTAACCCATGGTTTTGGCCCAAAAATGGCCACTTTTCCCACTTTTTTTTTAGGCAAAATAGGCCAGGAAAATGTCTTTAACGATATTCTAGAACCAAAAAACGCCTTTCTAAGCAATATAAACAACAAGTTCAAAAAGTCGAAAAATTGACATTTTTCCAAAGGGGTTAACCCATGGTTTTGGCCTAAAAATTGCCATTTTTCCAAATTTTTTTTTTTGGAAATATAGGCCAGGAAAATGTCTTTAACGATATTCTAAAACCAAAAAACGCCTTTCTAAGCTATTAAAACAAGAACTTCCAAAAGTCGAAAAATTGACATTTTTTCATAGGGGTTAACCCATGGTTTTGCCCGAAAAATGGCCACTTTTCCAACTTTTTTTTTTTAGGTAATATAGGCCAGGAAAATGTGTTTAACGATATTGTAGAACCAAAAAACGCCTTTCTAAGCTATTAAAACAAGAAGTTCAGAAAGTCGAAAAATTGACATTTTTCCAGATTGGTTAACCCATGGTTTTGGCCCAATAATGGCAATTTTTCCAACTTTTTGTTTTTAGGCAATATAGCCCAGAAAAATACATAGGCCAGGAAAATGTCTTTAACGATATTCTAGAAGAAAAAAACGCCTTTCTAAGCTTTAAGAACAAGCAGTTTTAAAAGTCGAAAAATTGACATTTTTCCAAAGGGGTTATCCCATGGTTTTTACCCAAAAATAGCCATTTTTCAACCTTTTTTTTTTTGGGCAATATAGGCCAGGAGAATGTCTTTAACGATATTCTAGAACCAAAAAACGCCTTTCTAAGCAATAAAAACAAGAAGTTCAAACAGTCCAAAAATTGAAATTTTTCCAACCGGGTTAACCCATGGTTTTGGCCCAAAAATGGCCATTTTTCCAATTTTTTTTTTATAGGAAATATATGCCAGAAAAAATGTCTTTAACGATATTCTAGAACCAAAAAACGGCTTTCTAAGTTATAAAACAAGAACTTTAAAAAGTCGAAAAATTGACATTTTTCCAAAGGGGTTAACCCATGGTTTTGGCCCAAAAATGGCTACTTTTACAATTTTTTTTTTTTTAGGGAATATACGTCAGGAAAATGTCTTTAACGATATTCTAGAACCAAAAAACGCCTTTCTAAGTTATAAAAAGAAGAAGTTCAAAAAAGTCGAAAAATTAACATTTTTCGAAAGGGGTTAACACATGGTTTTGGCCAAAAAATGGCCATTTTTACAATTTTTTTTTTTTTAGGGAATATACGTCAGGAAAATGTCTTTAACGATATTCTAGAACCAAAAAACGCCTTTTCCAGCCATAAAAACAAGCAGTTTAAAAAAGTCGAAAAATTTATATTTTTTCAAAGGGGTTAACCCATGGTTTTGGCCGAAAAATGGCCACTTTACACCTTTTTCTTTTTAGGCAATAGAGGCCAGGAAAATGTCTTAAAGGATATTGTAGAAGCAAAAAACGCCTTTCTAAGCTATAAAAACACGAAGTTTTAAAAGACGAAAAATTGACATTTTTCCAAATGGGTTAACCCATGGTTTTGGCCCTAAAATGGCTACTTTTCCCAATTTTTTTTTAGGCAATATAGGCCAGGAAAATGTCTTAAACGATATTCTAGAACCAAAAAACGCCTTTCTAAGCTATAAAACCACGAAGTTTTCAAAGTCGATAAATTGACATTTTTCCAAAGGGGTTATCCCATGGTTTTTTCCCAAAAATAGCCATTTTTCCAACTTTTTCTTTTTAGGCAATATAGGCCAGGAAAATGTCTTAAACGATATTGTAGAAGCAAAAAACGCCTTTCTAAGCTATAAAAACACGAAGTTTTAAAACTAGAAAAATTGACATTTTTCCAAAGGGGTTATCCTATGGTTTTTCTTTAAATTCGCCATTTTTCCAACCTTTTTTTTTAGGCAATAGAGGCCAGGAAAATGTCTTTAACGATATTCTAGAACCAAAAAACGCCTTTCTAAGTTATAAAAAGAAGAAGTTCAAAAAGTCGAAAAATTAACATTTTTCCAAAGGGGTTAACCCATGGTTTTGGCCAAAAAATGGCCATTTTTCCAATTTTTTTTTTTTTAGGGAATATACGTCGGGAAAATGTCTTTAACGATATTCTAGAACCAAAAACCGCCTTTTCCAGCCATAAAAACAAGCAGTTCAAAAAAGTCGAAAAATTGATATTTTTCCAAAGGGGTTAACCCATGGTTTTGGCCCAAAAATGGCCATTTTTCCAACTTTTTTTTTTTAGGATATATAGGTCAGGAAAATGTCTTTAACCATATTCTAGAACCAAAAAACGCCTTTCTAAGCTATAAAAACAAGAAGTTCAAAAAGTCGAAAATTTGACATTTTTCCAAAGGGGATAACCCATGGTTTTGGCCTAAAACTTGCCATTTTTCCAACTTTTTTTTTTAGGAAATATAGGCCAGGAAAATGTCTTTAACGATATTCTAAAACCAAAAATCGCCTTTCTAAGCTATAAAAACAGAAACTTCAAAAAGTCGAAAAATTGACATTTTTTCTAAGGGGTTAACCCATGGTTTTGGCCGAAAAATGGCCACTCTCCCACCTTTTTTTTTTAGTCAATATAGGCCAGGAAAATGTGTTTAACGATATTCTAGAACCAAAAAACGCCTTTCTAAGCTATAAAAACAAGAAGTTCAAAAAGTCGAAAGATTGACATTTTTCCATGGTTTCTGCCCAATAATGGCCATTTTTCCAACTTTTTCTTTTTAGGCAATATAGCCCAGAAAAATATCTTTAACTATATTCTAGAACCAACAAACGGCTTTCTACGCTATAAAAACAAGAAATTCAAAAAGTCGAAAAATTGACATTTTTCGAAAGCGGTTAACCCATGGTTTTGGCCCAAAAATGGCCATTTTTCCAACTTTTTTTTATAGGCAATATACGCCAGAAAAAATGTCTTTAACGATATTCTAGAACCAAAAGACGCCTTTCTAAGCTATAAAAGCAAGAAGTTCAAAGAGTCGAAATATTGACATTTTTCCAAAGGGGTTAACCTATGGCTTTGGCCCAAAAATGCCCACTTTTCCAACTTTTTTTTTTTAGGCAATATAGGCCGGAAAAATGTAATTAACGATATTCTACAACCAAAAAACTCTTTTCTAAGCAATAAAAACAAGAAGTTCAAAAAGCCTAAAAATTGACATTTTTTCAAACGGGTTAACCCATGGTTTTGGCCCAAAAATGGCCATTTTTCCAACTTCTTTTTTTCGGCAATATAGCCAAGGAAAATGTCTTTAACGATATTCTAGAAAGAATAAACGCCTTTCTAAGCTTTAAAAACAAGAAGTTCAAAACCTTAAAAAATTGACATTTTTCCAATGGGGTTAACCGATGGTTTTGGGCCAAAAATGGCTACTTTTTTAACTTTTATTTTTTCGGCAATAGAGGCCAGGAAAATGTCTTTAACGATATTCTAGAACCAAAAAACGCCTCTCTAAGCTATAAAAAAAAAATTTCAAAAAGTCGCAGAATTAACATTTTTCCAAAGGGGTTAACCCATGGTTTTGGCCAAAAAAATGGCCATTTTTCCAACTTTTTTTTTTAAGGGAATATACGTCAGGAAAATGTCTTTAACGATATTCTAGAACCAAAAAACGCCTTTTCCAGCTATAAAAACAAGAAGTTCAAAAAGTCGAAAAATTGACATTTTTCCAAAGCGGTTAACCCATGGTTTTGGCCCAAAAATGGCCATTTTTCCAACTTTTCTTTTTTAGGCAATAAAACCCAGGAAAATGTCTTTAACGATATTCTAAAACCAAAAAACGTGTTTCTAAGCTATGAAAACAAGAAGTTCAAAAAGTCGAAACATTGACATTTTTTCAAAGGGGTTAACCCATAGTTATGGCCCGAAGTTGGTCATTATTCCTTCTTTTTTTTTTTAGGCATTATACGCCAGGAAAATGTCTTTAACGATATTCTAGAACCAAAAAACGCCTTTCTAAGCTGTAAAGACAAGAAGTTTACAAGGTCAAAAAGTTGACATTTTCCCAAAGGGTTTAACCCATGGTTGTAAACCAAAAGTGGCCATTTTTTTCATTTTTTTCTTTTTTGGCGATATAGGCCAGGAAAATGTCTTTAACGATATTCTAGAACCAAACAACGCCTTTCTAAGCTATAAAAAGACGAAGTTGAAAAAGTCAAAACATTGACATTTTTCCAAAGGGGAGCCCATGGTTTTGGCCCAAAAATGGCCACTCTTCCAACTTTTTTTTTTAGGCAATATAGGCCAGGAAAATGTCTTTAACGATATTCTAGAACCAAAAAACGCTTTTCTAACCTATAAAAAGAAGAAGTTCAAAAATTAGAAAAATTGATATTTTTACAAAGGGGTTAACCCATGGTTTTGGCCCAAAAATGGCCATTTTTCCAACTTTTTTTTTTTAGGCAATATAGCCCAGAAAAATAAGTAGGCCAGGAAAATGTCTTTAACGATAGGGGTTAACCCATGGTTTTGGCCCAAAAATGGCCATTATTCCAACCTTTTTTTTTTTAGGAAATATACGTCAGGAAAATGTCTTTAACGATATTGTAGAACCAAAAAACGTTTTTCTAAGCTATAAAAACAAGAAGTTCAAAAAGTCGAAAAATTGACATTTTTCCAAAGGGGTTAACCCATAGTTATGGCCCGAAGTTGGTCATTATACCTCCCTTTTTTTTTAGGCATTATACGCCAGGAAAATGTCTTTAACGATATTCTAGAACCAAAAAACGCCTTTCTAAGCTATAAAAACAAGAAGTTTAAAAGGTCAAAAAATTTACATTCTCCCAAAGGGTTTAACCCATGGTTGTAAACCAAAAGTGGCCATTTTTTTCAACTTTTTCTTTTTTGGCGATATAGGCCAGGAAAATGTCTTTAACGATATTCTAGAACCATAAAACGCCTTTCTAAGCTATAAAAAGAGGAAGTTCAAAGAGTCGAAAAATTAACATTTTTCAGGGACCGCGGAGGGGGAGGGGCTGGTAGGGCCGCGGCCCCACCACTTTTTTGCGCCCCCGCCCCTACTTTTTGCACTAAAAAGAAAAAAAACTAAAATAAAAAAAAAAGACTTGAAACAAGTATTTTCCCGTCTATATTCCGCTATATTCTCTGTATTTTCTTGAATTTCAAAGGCCAGGCATTTTGTGGGACTCCTGTGCTTTAATTTTCGCGGTAATTGTGCCCTGGGGCCGACTTGCCCCTTGATCAAACGCCATGCCTTGGCCACCCCTTCGCTTCGTTCGGCAGCGTGTTTTGTACTTCCAGCTCCGGCAGAGTTTTTTATCAGTTTTATCAGACGAAATGAAGAAAATTACTAGCTTTTTAAAGCCAAACGAAGGTGAGTAGTTGTTTTGAGTTGATAAAAGTTTTATATTTTGTCTTTCTCTTTTCGAATCAATGAAATATTCGATGGCAAGAAGAATTACATTACTTGAACAGTGAACGGCCATAGTTAGAAATTTTTCAGATCACTCCAGTGTAGTATTTTCTATGCCAACATGGTAATCGCGTCTTTTCTTGCAATGAATCTTTATTCCTTTTTTCGATTTTCAATATGAAAAAATTATTTTCAATTGTCAGCCCTCCCACTTTTCACCTTGCTCCGCGGTCCCTGTTTTTCCAAAGGGGTTAACCCATGGTTTTGGCCCAAAAATGGCCATTTTTCCAACTTTTTTTTTTTTAGGGAATATACGTCAGGAAAATGTCTCTAACGATATTCTAGAACCAAAAAACGCCTTTTCCAGCTATAAAAGCAACCAGTTCAAAAAGTCAAAAAAAATTGACATTTTTCCAAAGGGGTTACCCCATGGTTTTGGCCCAAAAATGGCCATTTTTCTAACTTTTTTTTTTTAGGAAATTTAGCCCAGAAAAATGTTTTTACCGATATTCTAGAACCAAGAAACGCCTTTCTAATCTTTAGAAACAAGAAGTTCAAACAGTCGAAAAATTGACATTTTTCCAAAGCGGTTAACCCATGGTTTTGGCCCAAAAATGGCCATTTTTCCAACTTTTCTTTTTGATGCAATAAAACCCAAGAAAATGTCTCTAACGATATTCTAGAGCCAAAAAACGTCTTTCTAAGCTATGAAAACAAGAAGTTCAAAAAGTCGAAAAATTGACATTTTTTCAAAGGGGTTAACCCATATTTATGGCCCAAAAATGGCCATTTTTCCTCCTTTTTTTTTTTTAGGCATTATAGGCCAGGAAAATGTCTTTAACGATATTCTAGAACCAAAAAACGCCTTTCTCAGCTATAAAAACAAGAAGTTTAAAAGGTCAAAAAATTGACATTTTACCAAAGTGTTTAACCCATGGTTGTGAACCAAAAGTGGCCATTTTTTTCAACTTTTTGTTTTTTGGCGATATAGGCCAGGAAAATGTCTTTAACGATATTCTAGGACCAAAAAACCCTTTTCTAAGCTATTTAAAGAAGAAGTTCAAAAAGTCGAAAAATTAACATTTTTCCAAAGGGGTTAACCCATGGTTTTGGCCCAAAAATGGCCATTTTTCCAACTTTTTTTTTTTTAGGCAATATACGTCAGGAAAATGTCTTTAAGGATATTCTAGAACCAAAAAACGCCTTTACCAGCTATAAAAACAAGAAGTTCAAAAAGTCGAAAAATTGACATTTTTCCAAAGGGGTTACCCCATGGTTTTGGCCCAATAATGGCCATTTTTCCAACTTTTTTTTTTTAGGCAATGTAGGCGAGGAAAATCTTTTTAACGACATTCTAGAACCAAAAAACACCTTTCTAAGCTATAAAAACTAGAAGTTCAAAAAGTCGAAAAATTGACATTTTTTCAAAGGAGTTAACCCATGGTTTTGGCCCAAAAATGGCCATTTTTCCAACTTTTTTTTTTAGTTAATATAGGCCTGGAAATGTCTTTAACGATATTCTAGAACCAAAAAACTCTTTTCTAAGCTATAAAAACAAGAAGTTCAAACAGCCCAAAAATTGACATTTTTTCAAAGGGGTTAACCCATGGTTTTGGAGCAAAAATGGCCACTTTTCCAACTTTTTCTTTTACGCAATATCGGCCTAAAAAATGACTTTAACGATATTCTAGAAGCAAGAAACGCCTTTCTAAGCTATAAAAACAAGAAGTTCAAAAAGTCGAAAAATTGACCTTTTTTCAAAGGAGTTAACCCATGGTTTTGGCCCAAAAATGGCCATTTTTCCAACTTTTTTTTTTTAGGCAATATAGGCCTGGAAATGTCTTTAGCGATATTCTAGAACCAAAAAACTCTTTTCTAAGCTATAAAAACAAGAAGTTCAAAAAGCCCAAAAATTGACATTTTTTCAAAGGGGTTAACCCATGGTTTTGGAGCAAAAATGGCCACTTTTCCAACTTTTTTTTTTACGCAATATCGGCCTAAAAAATGACTTTAACGATATTCTAGAAGCAAGAAACGCCTTTCTAAGCTATAAAAACAAGAAGTTCAAAAAGTCGAAAAATTGACCTTTTTTCAAAGGAGTTAACCCATGGTTTTGGCCCAAAAATGGCCATTTTTCCAACTTTTTCTTTTTAGGCAATATAAGCCGGAAAAATGTCTTTAACGATTTTCTAGAACCAAAAAACTCTTTTCTACGCTATAAAAACAAGAAGTTCAAAAAGCCCAAAAATTGACATTTTTTCAAAGGGGTTAACCCATGGTTTTGGCAAAAAAAATGGCCATTTTTCCAACTTTTTTTTTTTTGGCCATACAGCCCAAGAAAATGTCTTCAACCATATTCTACTACCAAAAAAACGCCTTTCTAAGCTATAAAAACAAGAAGTTTAAAAAGTCAAAAAATTGACATTTTTTTAAAGGGGTTAACCCATGGTTTTGGAACAAAAATGGCCACTTTTCCAACTTTTTTTTTAAGGCAATATCGGCCAGGAAAATGTCTTTAACGATATTCTAGAACCAAAAAACGCCTTTCTAAGCTATTAAAACAAAAACTTCAAAAAGTCGAAAAACTGCCATTTCTTCAAAGGGGTTAACCCATGGTTTTGGCCCAAAAACGGCCACTTTTCCAACTTTTTTTTCTTAGGCAATATAGGCCAGGAAAATGTCTTTAACGATATTCTAGAACCAAAAAACGCCTTTCTAAGCTATAAAAACAAGAAGTTCAAAATGTCGAAAAATTGACATTTTTCCTAAGGGGTTAACCCATGGTTTTGGCCCAAAAATGGCCATTTTTTTAAACTTTTTTTTTTTAGGCAATATAGCCCAGGAAAATGTCTTTAACGATATTCTAGAACCAAAAAACGCCTTTTTAAGCTATAAAAACAAGAAGTTCAAAAAGTCGAAAGGGTTTAACCCATGGTTGTGAACCAAAAGTGGCCATTTTTTTCAACTTTTTGTATTTTGGCGATATAGGCCAGGAAAATGTCTTTAACGATATTCTAGGACCAAAAAACCCTTTTCTAAGCTATTTAAAGAAGAAGTTCAAAAAGTCGAAAAATTGACATTTTTCCAAAGGGGTTACCCCATGGTTTTGGCCCAATAATGGCCATTTTTCCAACTTTTATATTCTAGAACCAAAAAACGCCTTTCTAAGCTATAAAAACAAGAAGTTCAAAAAGCCCAAAAATTGACTTTTTTTCAAAGGGGTTAACCCATGGTTTTGGCAAAAAAAATGGCCATTTTTCCAACTTTTTTTTTTTTGGCCATACAGCCCAAGAAAATGTCTTCAACCATATTCTACTACCAAAAAAACGCCTTTCTAAGCTATAAAAACAAGAAGTTTAAAAAGTCAAAAAATTGACATTTTTTTAAAGGGGTTAACCCATGGTTTTGGAACAAAAATGGCCACTTTTCCAACTTTTTTTTTAAGGCAATATCGGCCAGGAAAATGTCTTTAACGATATTCTAGAACCAAAAAACGCCTTTCTAAGCTATAAAAACAAAAACTTCAAAAAGTCGAAAAACTGCCATTTCTTCAAAGGGGTTAACCCATGGTTTTGGCCCAAAAATGGCCACTTTTCCAACTTTTTTTTCTTAGGCAATATAGGCCAGGAAAATGTCTTTAACGATATTCTAGAACCAAAAAACGCCTTTCTAAGCTATAAAAACAAGAAGTTCAAAATGTCGAAAAATTGACATTTTTCCTAAGGGGTTAACCCATGGTTTTGGCCCAAAAATGGCCATTTTTTTTAACTTTTTTTTTTTAGGCAATATAGCCCAGGAAAATGTCTTTAACGATATTCTAGAACGAAAAAACGCCTTTCTAAGCTATAAAAACAAGAAATTCAAAAAGTTAAAAAAATTGACATTTTTCCAAAGGGGTTAACCCGTGGTTTTAGCCCAAAAATGGCCATTTTTCGAACTTCTTTTTTTAGGCAATATAGGCCAGGAAAATGTCTTTAACGATATTCTAGAACCAAAAAACGCCTTTCTAATCTATAAAAACAAGAAGTTCAAAAAGTCGAAAAATTGACATTTTTCCAAAGGGGTTAATCCATGGTTTTGGCCCAAAAATGGCCATTTTTCCAACCTTTTTTTTTTTTTTAGGCAATACAGGCCAGGAAAATATCTTTCACGATATTCTAGAAAGAAAAAACGCCTGTCTGAGGTATAAAAACAAGAAGTTCAAAAAGTCGAAAAATTGACATTTTTCGAAAGGGGTTAACCCATGGTTTTGGCCCAAAAATGGCCATTTTTCCAACTTTTTTTTTTTTTCCAATATAGGCCAGAAAAATGTCTTTAACGATATTCTAGAACCAAAAAACGCCTTTTTAAGCTATAAAAACAAGAAGTTCAAAAAGTCGAAAAATTGACATTTTTCCAAAGCTGTTAACCCATGGTTTGGCCCAAAAATCGCCATTTTTCCAACTTTTTTTTGTTAGGCAATATTGGCCAGGAAAATGTCTTTAACGAAATTCTTAAACGAAAAAACGCCTTCCTGAGGTATAAAAACCAAGAAGACAAAAACTGGAAAAATTGACATTTTTCCAAAGGGGTTAACACATGGTTTGGCCCAAAAATGGCCATTTTTCCAACTTTTTTTGTTAGGCAATATAGGCCAGGAAAATATCTTTTATTTTATTGTTGAACGAAAAAATGCTTTTCTAGGGTATAAAAACAAGAAGCTCAAAAAGTCGAAAAATTGACATTTTTCCAAAGCTGTTAACCCATGGTTTGGCCCAAAAATGGCCATTTTTCCAAATTTTTTTTTTAGGCAATATAGGCCAGGAAAATATCTTTTATTTTATTGTTGAACGAAAAAATGCTTTTCTAGGGTATAAAAACAAGAAGCTCAAAAAGTCGAAAAATGGACATTTTTCGAAAGGGGTTAACCCATGGTTTTAGCCCAAAAATGGCCATTTTTCCAACTTTTTTTTTTAGGCAATATAGACCAGGAAAATGTCTTTAACGATATTCTAGAACCAAAAAACACCTTTCTAAGCTATGAAAACAAGAAGTTCAAAAAGTCGAAAAATTGACATTTTTCCAAAGGGGTTAACCCATGGTTTTGGCCCAAAAATGACCATTTTTGCAAATTTTTTTTCTTAGGCAATATAGGCCGAGAAAACATCCTTTAATATGTTCTAAAATGAAAGCACGCCTTTCTAGGCTTTAAAAACAATAAGTTCAAAAAGTCGAAAAATTGACATTTTTCCAAAGGGGTTAACCCATGGTTTTGGCCTAAAATTGGCCATTTTTGCAAATTTTTTTTTTTAGGCAATATAGGCCAGGAAAATATCTTTCACGATATTCTAGAACGAAAAAACGCCTTTCTAAGCTATAAAAACAAGAAGTTTAAAAAGTCGAAAAATTGACATTTTTCCAACTTTCTTTTTAGGCAATATGGGCCAGGAAAATGTCTTTCACGATGTTCTAGAACGAAAAAACGCCTTTCTAGGCTATAAAAACAAGAAGTTTAAAAAGTCGAAAAATTGAGGGTTTTCCAAAGGGGTTAACACATGGTTTTGTACAAAAATTTGGCTATTTTTTCAATTTTTTTTTTTTGGCAATATAGGCCAGGAAAATGTTTTTTATAATATTCTAGAACGAAAAAACCCCTTTGTAGGCTATAAAAAGTGGAAGTTCAAAATGTCGAAAAATTGAGGTTTTTCCAAAGGGGTTAATCCATGGTTTTTTACAAAAATTTGGCAATTTTTTCCAATTTTTATTTTTGGCAATATAGGCCAGGAAAATGTGTTTATGATATCCTAGAACGATAAAACGTATTTCTAGGCTATAAAAACAAGAAGTTTAAAAAGTCGAAAAATTGAGGTTTTTCCAAAGGGGTTAACCCATGGTTTTGTACAAAATTTAAGCCATTTTTCGAAATTTTTTTTAGGCAATATTGGGCAGGAAAATGTCTTTAACGATATTCTAGAACCAAAAAACGCCTTTCTAAGCTATAAAAACAAGAAGTTCAAAAAGTCGAAAAATTGACATTTTTCAAAGGGTTAACCCTTGGTTTTGGTCCAAAAATGGCCATTTTTCCAACTTTTTTTTTAGGCAATAGAGTTCAGGAAAATGTGTTTTGCGCTATTCTAGAACGAAAAAATGCCTTTCTAGGCTATAAAAAGAAGAATTTCAAAAAGTGGAAAAATTGAGGTTTTTTCGAAGGGGTGAACCTATGGGTTTGGTCAAAAGTTGGCCATTTTTCCATCTTTTTGTTTTTAGGCAATACAGGGCAGGAAAATGTGTTTTACGATATTCTAGATCGAGAAAACGCCTTTCTAAGCTATAAAAAATTTAAATTTAAAAAGTCAAAAAATAAACCCTTCTACACTATTAAAACAAGATGTTCAAATATAGGCCAGGAGAATGTGTTTTACGACACTATAGAACCGAAAAAAACGCCTTGCTAGGCGATAAAAACAAGAAGTTCAAAAAGTCGAAAAATTGAGATTTTTCCAAACTTTAACTTTTGTTTTTGTCAAAAATTGGCCATATTTCCACCTTTTTTTGAGGCAATATAGGCCAGGAAAATGTGTTTTACGATATTCTAGAACGAACGAACGGCAATAGAGGCCAGAAAAATGTGTTTTTCGATATTGTACAACGAAAAAACGCCTTTCTAGGATATAAAAAATTCACATTTAAAAAGTCAAAAAATTAAGATTTTTGCAAAGGGGTTAACCCATGGTTTTGGTCAAAAATTGGCCATTTTCCATCTTTTTTGTTAGGCAATATAGGCCAGGAGAAGGTGTTTTACTATATTCTAGAACGAAAAGACGCCTTTCTAGGCTATAAAAAAATGGAAGTTCAAAAATTCAAAAAATTGAGATTTTTCCAAGGAGGTTATCCCATGGTTTTGGTCAAAAATTGGCCATTCTTCTATCTTTATGTTTTTAGGCAATAAAGGCCAGGAAAATGTGTCTTACGATATTCTAGAACGAAAAAACTTCTTTCAAGGCTATTGAAACCTATGGTTTTGGTCAAAAATTGGCCATTTTCCGATGTTTTTGTTTTGGCAATATAGGCCAGGAAAATGTGTTTTACAATATTCTAGAACCGAAAAACGCCCTTCTACGCTGTGAAAACAAGACGTTCAAATATAGGCCAGGCGAATGTGTTTTAGGACATTGTAGAACCGAAAAAACGCATTGCTAGGCGATAAAGACAAGAAGTTCAAAAAGTCGAAAAATTGAGATTTTTCGAAACTTTAACTTATTGTTTTCGTCAAAATTGGCCATTTTTCCACCTTTTTTTTGGAGGCAATATAGGCCAGGAAAATGTGTTTTACGATATTCTAGAACGAACAAACGCCTTTGTAGGCCATTAAAACAAGAAGTTCAAAAAGTTGAAAAATTGAGGTTTTTCTAAAGGGGTTAACCGATTGTTTGGATATTGTGGATAGAAAAAAGTTTATTTTTTCAAAGGAGTAAGTCGATGATTTTGTTAAAAAATGTAAAATACTTTTAGTTTCCCTTTGTGCGAAATAAATCAAGAAATAAAATTTTCTGATATTGTAGAAAGAAAAGAAGAGTTAAAATATGGTTTTTTAATGGGGTTAGTCTATGATTTTTGTCAAAAATGTTAAATATTTTCATATTTGTTTTTTTTTTGTGTGGTAAAATATAGGAAGAAATAAAATTTTGTGTTATTCTAGGAAGGAAAGAAGTCTTGTTAGACTGTAAAAATACACTGCAGCGCTAAGGATAAATCACTTTTCAGCGGATAAGTTTTTTGAAAACCGATTGCGTTATCCACTGGATAGATGATTTATCCATCGGATAGCGCTATCTACCTTTTGAAGAACTGGGGCCAGGAAAAGTCGTAAAATTCATTGACGACAGCATCATTGGAAAGACGAATTCAAAAGGGTGCTTTCTTGAGCTGGATGGGGTTTGTTTATCTAGAGGAGGCTAAATAGTTTTATATGTTTATACTAATGCATGACAAATTTCTGCAATTGATTGGCTTAGAACAGTGGTATCTCAGCTTAATTTTGAAATACCTACATGTGAAAAGTACAAACCTTCTAAGGGTAGTAGAATAAACAATTAATAGCATGATTTGTACGTGATATTTGGCATAAATACTACTCGTGATATTTCAAAATTGTCTCAAATTTCACTCGCCTAACGGCTCGTGAAATTACGTATAACAATTTTGAAATATCACTTGTGGTATTTATGCCAAATATCATTACAAATCATGCTATTACCTATAAAATTTTAACCCACAACGCAATTCTTATGGATACAACTAGCGTGGAAGAACTATTTTTTGTACAAGTAATTAACCGTAAACGAGAAGTAAAGGTAAAACAAAACTACGCTGATTAAAGCTTCTAACGATGATTTTTATTAACATTTGCCAAAATGTCACTTATGACATCTGTTTGTCATACTTCAAATATTCCAAGTATCCTACTATTCCCAACTGCAAAAAGGCTATTTCTTCTGTTTACAATAAGATCTACTGAAGAGATGATAAAGAGAAAGAGAGTTAACACGTTCCCTAGGTCCTTTTTCCTCGGTATTCCCACAAAAGTTTTGATGGCAAAGCAACGGAGAGAAATTTAAGTTCAATTAACGTTTTGAGTTGTAACCAATAACATTACTCTGAAATTCTGTGGAAGTACAGGGCCATTCTCTATCAGCATTCAGTAGCCCCTTATAAATACCTTTTTCCAGAAGGCGACAAATGAATTTTAAAACTCATTAAGCCCCAATATCCGCATACAAATTCTCTAGAATGATCTTCATATATTTCCTTATACAATTAGCTGAGAGAATTTGTTATAAAATCAATAATTTTTTCAGGTGATCATTTTCTTAATCCTCACAACACCCTTTTGTCTTGATTGTGTAACGATATTGTCGGGAGAAAATGTATGTTGATCTCCCTAATTTCTACACACAACGTGGAGAAGAAAATAATGAAAAGACGGCCGGCCATATTAGAGTTCCAAGAACTCCTGTGGTGATTTAACTCTTTTCTTATGCAAAAACTTTCTTTTGTTTCAAGAAATTTGTATAGCCACTGAAAGTAAAAACGATCGACAAGGGAACCTCAATATAACGAACGGCCAAGGGACTGGAAAAATCTGTTTGCTATAGCAAGGTTACGTTAGAGTATATCGAGTTTCTTTTTTATTCGTTTTACTGTTACTGGCGTAAAGAAAATCGTTCATTATTTTAACTTTCATTTTATCGAGATTCCATTCCAAACGCTGGCCTCGATGTAATTTTTTGTAGCTTAGAGATTTGCGGTTTCTTTCTTTTTCTGTCACAAGTAAAAAGATAAAACGTCTAAAAATTCATATTTCTCACCGTGCTGTCACCAAAACTAATGTTACAGGGATTTTCCAGGAAACAGGGCCTATTTTGGTTTGTGGTTTTAGCTCATCTGACTTTTATGCTCCCTTTGTATACTACATACATCATAACAATATAAATAATTTACGAGCAGGATCATTAACTCCCATGAGTAAAAGGTAAATGTAGCTCTGTTAGCTAAACATATGTGAAACATGGTTTCTTGTTTACTTTTATAATAACATTTTAACTTCATATTAATAATTATACCATCAAAAGATTTTGGGGATAAAATATTTCTGTTCTTAATTTACAAAGTGACATATTACTGTTAGTTCAGCTTGGCCGGGGTCGCTTAGCTTCCGGCTCCAGAGACCCAGATCCTGACGGCCTAGTGGGAGAGCTACCAGACCCAGGAGCTTTGGAACCATCTACAAGTAAAAGATTTAAAAAGGATTGGTCACTGATCAATCCTACTGCCTAACTACTGATAAACGAAGGTTAAGGATGTTGACAAGATCAATGTAAGGTCACGATGCTTTTGCTCTAATGCTGTGCTTTGCGTAAGTTTCACCGTGGCAGGATTAGCTCAGTTGGGAGAGCACGTGACTACAGAGCTGGAGGTCGCAGGTTAGATTATCAGGGTGGACCAATACTTAGGGTCTTAAACAAACTAAGAAATGAAAGTACAGTCGACCCTCTATTAAGCGGTCACCTATCCATTTCCCGCAATTTGCTTCCCATATTTACTGCAAATGTGACCTCTATTCAATGGTCCCCTCTATTAAGTGAATGCAGTCAACGTTTGGATTTCCCAATTGGTTAAAATTTTTGTTATTTACCTCTGTTAAACAGTCACTTTGTTACAAAACAATGAATAAAAAACATATCGGTGACACAAGATAACAGATGCATGCCTAGTTTCTTTCACAGCTCATACAATGCAAAATAACATTGCAGGTCATTGTAATCTTGGTGTTGAATACACGTCTCTCTGGATAAGGTTTGGAATTGCTTGTGCACAGTATCACTATAAAAATTGTCGTTTACCCATGAACTCCTCAGAACACCCAAACACTTTTATCAAATCCCATGTTACCGTTAAATTGTTAAGAAAGTGATAAAGTTTGGCCCCTACGTCAACTTCTACATCAATTATGGGCTTAATTTTGGAAAACTTTTTTTAAGCGGTCAACCTACATTAAGCGGTCACCAGGCTTTTTCCCAAGGTTGACCACTTAATAGAGGTTTGACTGTACTTTCATTAATTGCCCTGCAAATGGCCAGATCTTTGCATGCCTCAAGTGACTTCCTAAAATTGCTGTCTTGTCTCCATTACGAGACATAAAAATATCGTCCCCATTAGCTAAATATTTTGACAGTCAAATAAAGTGCATTTTCACGTGATCAGAAAATCAAACCATACATGATCAGGTTACAAATGGTACATGTAAATAGTGGTCAAAGCGTGCATGATCAGATTGCATTCTATACATTTCGTTCATTCTTAGTGGGAGTCCAAACAAATGCTGGCTACATACATGTAAATGCAGTGCATACATAATAGCTACCAGGAGGTTAAGACTGAGGACTCCTATGGGCATACACAATTTGTTTTTCATTGAAAGGAAATCGCAACACAAACAAAAGTATTACAAGCTTTACAACTGCATGACAAGTCAAAACTATCACACCACAGCTGCCACTGGAAATTCCACTGACAACCGAATTACCCAAAAGTATAAGCTCCCCCTCTTAAAATTCAAGTTGATTACAATAAGTGCTTTTACTTACATGCTAAGTCAGTTTGCTCTGTCAGTAAATTGCCGTCTACTGAATCCAGCCCCATGGACAATGCTGAGCCAAGCCCAACAAACTGTCAAAAAGAGGAAAAGATACCATTAATGTAAGAAGCAAATTAAACCTTACATAATTCTATCACTATGGCATAATTCATCGACATGCATTCCTCACTCAAGACTGTGCTCTAAGGTCAATTGAAGGGAGCCCAGTACTTTGAACCTGTGAAATCCACGGTGCCCAGAAAATGATTCTGATGAACAATCTAAGATTTTCTAGTTGCCTGGGAGCAAGAAATAGGTGCAAGATCAGAGGCAACCGGGTGCCGCTAGAGAACAGCCTTGCCACTGATACTAGCAAGGAGAATTTGTTATTACAATCAATAACCTTTTTCAATGAGTATCAGGGCTGTCAAAAGTAGCCGGCTGTGGGCAAAAACGGGCACCTACTTGGTTAGTATCGGCCGGCTGCTTCGCTTGGCATTTCTTTATGAATGGTGTTTTTTAACTAAAATATCCCTGGACTGGCCGCTTACTTTGACAACTCAGCCTTCTACTTCAAAATTTTCTGATAATCCTGAGTATAATTTCGTTTCCTGTTTTCTCATGTAGTTAAAAGAGATTTAACGTGTCAACCACTTCAAGGGATAAACAGTTACACTGTTAGAATCTCACCTCTCCCATGACAGCCATCGGTGACACACCAATTGCTTTAGCAACCTTATGCTCCACCAAGTAAAACATGTACTCATCATAGAGAAGCCTAATCAAATGGAATGAACCAAAACTGGCTGCACTTCTCAAGGTCAAGTCACGGATGATCATAGAGCTAAAAGGAGCAAACAAAACAGTCAACTATTAGAACCTCTTTCCAAATATCAATTGATCTTAATCAATTTTTTCTTTACCATTTAGTCTAAAGGAAGAAGTAACTGGAAGGAAAAAGATCCAAGTCAAAGTACTACTAGCATGTTAATGCAACCTGGTGGCAAAATATTATAAATTGAAAACCCGTTAATACGGTCACCAATGGACCAAAAAAATCTGGCCATACATGTGCTAACTTGTGACCATATTAACAAGGGTTTTTCACAAGAAAATGTATGGCTGATTTGCCAGGTGGACAAAATAGTGGCTGTAACAACAAGGTTACCGTATTACTGAGATCGCTGTAAAGCAAGGTTCCACTGTGAGTACTATCATGCTCTAATGACTACACACAAATCCTTCTAAATTTTACTTGCATCAGATTGATTGTGATGATTTAAGTCAATTTAAGAAGGATTTGCATATTAGAGTGCTAATATCCCACCCTTTAACTTCCAGAAAACTTTTTTGTGGCAAGAAGGCATTTTTCATCTTGCTCTTTCTCAATATCCCTTGACAGATCTCATAAATTCAGAAATCACATCTTTTCATTTGATGCAAGTAGATGGAAGTTACCTGTAAAATGACCACTTAAGAAGAAACTGCCTGGCTGCCTTGGGAAATTCATTAGTTCCTTGATGTTGTTTGAGAACCTGATCAACCACACTTTCCAGCCAGCTAGCCCACTGTTCAAGAGAGTTCTGCAAAAATTGAAAATGACATTAGTTTTAGGCCGATAACCACTATATCGAGGGAATTAAAAAATACCACAATCAAACAGCACATCATCTACTGGCCTGTCAAATTCAAATGGTGGCTTGAAAAGTGTCTGTACAGAGGGTTGCATGTATTAAAACAATGATGTTGGCTTTTTCTGTCATTGTCAAAAGAATATTCCAGACTCTCTTATACTCTAGAAAACAGAATGGTGTTTTTCCTTCTATGTATCTTTCCTTGGTTCCCTGTGTGAATTAACAATCTTTAAACTGTGCAGAATACAATGTACTCAGTCTGAGAAATAGAACAGAGGATATGATATCAGACCTGTTGTTGGAGAGTCAGTTTGAAATCTTGCTCCAGTCGATACACCATACTGTCATCACACTGGCAAACCCATGATGCTTGCTCCTGGAAACAGAAATTAAACCGAAATTAAAATTGTTGGTCAAAAACAACAGACCCTATGTCTGTTTGTAGAATGCCAGCATGTCCACTCCTTCTGGAACCTTTTTACCTCTTCATGGAATGACAATAACTTGCCCTTAGTGTCTTTGATCAATAATGATAAAATTTAAGGATATCTCCCTGAGAAAAATTCCTTCTATATGTTTAATCTCTGCTTGACAGTTGCTCATTTCCACACCTACACCCCTGTCAAAGAAAGTGAACCGTATAGTTTCTAGCCTTTTAAAGCTTTTCTGAAATACAAGTTATCCATAGAGCCCTTAAGCATTCAAAAATCCTTGAGCCTTTAACTGCACATAAGTGTGGCATGTTTAGTTGAATTTTGCTAGTGTTTTTTTTTAAATTTTGATTAGTAATAACATCCTGTGTATGAATTACCTTTATTTTAATTTTGGAGGGTGTCTATCTGTTGATATTGTGCATTGGATTGACTTAAGCTTCAATAACAAAAAAGTAAAAATAAAAAGATAATTGCCCCTGTTGTAGGAGTTCTTTTTGGTCCCAGATTTGCTAGAAATGGCCTACATGTTATCATACATTTCATTTGTAAGGCTGACTCCTCAAGCTCACACAAACCAGGGTTCTTTCTAGGGTATTTGAGGGGTAGAAACTTCCCCCCCAAAATGCCCAGCTTCCCCCCAAAAATATTGTTATCACTATGGCATATAGGTAACTATACCGGAAAAATCATCCAGACACGACAAGGTCATTGCACACACTGTAACATTTGTCAAAATTGTGTCTCAAAATGCACCAGATTGCATCTCAGTGCATATTCATTTCAAAAAATTCCAGGGGGGGCTTGTCCCTAGACCCCCTAGGAAGCTTGTTGCTTTCGGCCACTAGGATGCTCCCAGTTGACTAGACACAGAAAACACATGCTAGGCCATGGCCATCATGGATTTCACAGGCTCAGAGCTGAGCTTCCTTCAACAGGGAGCTTAAAACCACAACGATGTCGACAGCAACAACAGCTTTCTGGGGGATCTAGCTTGGAGAATACTCAAGGTTCCTTGTAGTCATCCTCCTCCTCGAATCTAAAGGTCTCTATAATAGCATAAAAAAAATGTAAGTCTTACTTGCACATTGGCAAAGTCCACTCTGTTCAGGTCTGTCAACATCTGAGTGATCTGAGAGGAATTCTGCAGCACAGCCCGGGCAGCCTGGGCCAAGTGGTTCAAAGAGGTATAACGACGCAGAGTTTGTGCAAATGCACTACATGTTGACACCTGCAGAGGCAAACAATTTATTGAACATTAGGGACCTTACGCAATGAGAACGTTGATGTCCCAGACGTCAGAAATGGCAACCGGAAGTTCATATTTCTCTCTTCCAGTGCTCTGACTCGACAAATTTGTACAGCAGGAGTTAAAACAAGGGCATTCAGATTTGTTGTGTCAGACAAAAGTGTTCCATCAGCAAGACATCGAACTTCCAGTTGCATGATGTCACGGAGCTAAAGCTGTAGCATTCTCATCGCTTAAGCTCACTATTAATGGATTGTATACACTGTAAACGGACATTGAAATTGGAAAAATATTGCTGTTTGGTTATAATGGCCTGGTTATAATAGTTCCTAAATCCTCTTCCCCTCTACAGTGTATAGTCAATTAAAGTGAAAAATCACTACTACCCGGTTAAAAACTTTATCATGGCAGCAAAAAAAATTTAAAAAAAAAAACAGCTCAGGGAGTTTTAAAGAGAAAGAGTTAATAATTAATTGTGTAACTGATGAGGTGACACTTACTTTGACATCTGACATTTTCTTTGGGATTTGGTCCAAGCTATTCACAAGCCAAGCCTCGAGGCCCTTGGCAAAGTTACGCACGGCCTGTGTCAGAGAAGCTAAAAGCAAGAAGCCATAATATTAATCCTTTTTATGAAATGGGTTGCTTATACAAAAATATGCAGCAGGGCTTAAATTTGAAAAGGCAAAACCATACCTGGAATTGGTCGCAGCACATCAGGAATGAGGATTTCCACCAGAGTTTGATAAAGAAGGTGATCACTGGCTTTGACGAATGTTACTATTGGTTCATACTCACACAGCTGCACAAGTTTGGACTGCGAAAGTCTACTCTCATACTCTCCATCATCACTATATAAAAAAAGCAAAACAGCATGTACATTCAGATATAGCTGCATAAGCCCTTTTCTTCTCCATTAATTTCTTATTACTGTCTTTTACATATTCAATTATTTCCTTTTGACACAAACAAAAAGTTTGAGAGTTTGAGGTGTGTTTAACATTAGAATTTTTTACTTCCCTTGAAACAGAAAAAAACAGTAATTTAGTTCTATCTTTTCAGTAAGTTGAAAATCGTGAACTGTGTGGTGATTTAACCAAAAGACTTTAAAGTAGTACTTTCAGGTGGCCTACACAACGTACAGTGTACACTAGCTACACTGTACTTTTCTGTTGAAAATTTTGGAGATAAAAAAAGTTTAACTGGCTACATCCTTACCCTCCATCTCGGTTACTTTCATCATCCTCTGCCCCAGAACCAGATTTGGTATCTGTTGATGAATGTCGCCAAAACGTCTGCCACAAGGACTCAACCAGTGTGAACTGTAAATTGACTACAACATCAAGAAAGGCCTGTGCAAATCAATACAAACAAAACAAAAATCAATAAAGAACAACCTTGCATCTCCTTAGTCATAGAACTGTAACCTAAAATAAATGTAATCCTACTTTTGAAGAGTAAGCTAGTATACAGAAAATAATAACAGAGAACAAAAGTTTATTTGTGCCTACCTCACAATGCTCGCGGTACATGTCAACGAAAGTGTCAAGATCATGATCGGTAATTCCCTCTGTAATAAGAAAACACACTAAAATATTAATGTCCATGTGAATGACTTGATGAAGGGAAATTCTGGCCATGGGAAGCTCAAATACCTCTAGAAATATTATAACATGATGCACCACGGAGTGTTGTAAACTCCTTCACAGTGTACATGTAGATGACGTGCTAGATCCTGCAGGATTCAAATTTTACCTGATCCTGTAAAAATACACCTGTTCCCAGTAGTTTATAGGTGGATTTTGCCAACTACTGGGTGAATCACTCTATTGCTCAGACCAAGGGCTCAACTGTTGGAAAGCGCTTAATCTACTGGAAAAGTCATTTCCAGTAAAAATTAGGCAAACCAACTGTGTTATCCAGTGGATAGAGTTTAATACACCTGAAAAACTGACACGTGACACCGGGTCGATAAGGAAAGCCCATAAATTAAAGTATAACAAAATGACTGTGTCCCTGGTTGTTTGGAATACATGTAACTGGATAGTACTAGCCTACTTTTATACAGTTGGGGGCCGACAAGTTGTAGGTGGAAGTGTACTTTGAAGGACTTAGAAGGCCTAATTATTTTTATTTGGAAATTCAAGGACTAATCTCAAGGTTATTCAAGGTGCATGAGAGCCCTGTCATGAAAAAGTTAATGAAACTCTGTAGATGTACAAGTACATATTAAGCGACCGTAACCTGGTAGAGGGCAATCCTTGAGGTCCAGCTCATCAAATTCTGGCAGCCCTTGGGTAACGTCACCCAGGTATTGCTGGTGCTGCTGCATCTGGTTCTGCTGTGCCTGCTGGTCTGTTGACACAGCTTGTGATTGTGATGCTGATTCACCTGCTTCTGATGCTTCCAACCTTGTAGCTGGCTTCAATCTGAGGAAATAAAAGCGATAGCAGTTAACCTTTTACTTTCAGTGTCAATCAAAATAATATATTATGGAGACAGGTTATGTAGCTCTGACTTTTGACTTTGTGTACGAAATCTTTTAGTGTGACTCTTCAAGTATGAGCTTGACTTTGCTATCCTGTGCAGGGTTCGAAAAAAGTCCCATCTGCTTTTCCAGGACAAGTAGATTTTCTTGCCAGGCAAATAACTTTTAAAGCTCACTTGCCCAATGGCCCTGTATAAAGCGTTCTCCCTGAATATAACAGTCACCTTAGGTTTGACTGTAAAGCCTTAATTTTCCATGACTTTCCAGGCCTGAAAATGAAATCTTAAATTTCCCAACTTTCCAGGTTTTGCATGCCCCATATGAAGCACACCTTTCAGCCCCAATATCCACTAAAAGGATCATTGCAAATATGCTGCCATTTTCAAGAAAGAAAGAAAAACAAGAGCTTAAAAAATTTGCAACTTCACACGATCTTACACAACTCATTACTGAGGCCACCCGAGTGACGGAAACCTGTCAATCCTTGCTTGACGTGATTTTAGTGAACAATGATCACCGCATCAATGACTCTGGTGTTGTTCCTGTTTCGCTGAGTGATCACTACCTCGTCTATTGTGTTTTAAAAGCAGGTGTAATTAAGGCACCACCGAAGACAATTGAATACCGCTCTTATAAAAACTTTGATGCGAACACCTTCCTAGCGGACTTGAATAACGTCCCATGGCACATCATTGAAAACGAGGAAGACATCGACGACGCCGTGTTTATTTGGAATCACTTGTTTTCTGAAATAGCTGACCTGCATGCGCCCGTGAAAAGGCGAAGAATACGAGGTGTTCCGCTCCCGTGGTTGAATGATACAATCAGTGAGGTGATGAAGGATCGTGATTTTCACCATCGTAAAGCCGTGAAAACCAATTCTGCTTTTCACTGGGCTCGCTATAGAAAGTTAAGAAATAGGGTCAATCGTGAAGTCAAGGCAGCAAAATCCAAGTATTATTGTGACTTGATTTTAGAGGCTAAAGGGGATTCAGGAAAGATCTGGAAGGCGGTGAATGAGGTGTCTTCGCGCAAGACTAAATCCTCGAGCCCACAATGTATCGTAGTTGATGGTGTTGAACACACCACCCCAGCCTCTATTGCATCCGTGCTCAACTGTTATTTCTCATCCATTGGCAGAAGTCTTGCAAATAAAATATCAGCTGCTGCTATGTTCCCAGTCAGATCGGCCACGATGCTACAGTCTTTCTCGCTTGACGAAGTTGATGAGAAAACAGTACTCAAGCATCTGCTTTCTCTAAAGACAAATAAAGCTATTGGCTTGGACAACATCAGTGCGAGACTTTTAAAGTGTGGCACGCGTGCTATTTGTCCCTCGATCACCAAGTTACTGAATCTCTCTATTCGCACTGGCAATTTTCCTGAAATATGGAAATGCTCGAAAGTGGCTGCACTTTTCAAAACTGGAGATAGGAGAGATGCGTCAAATTATCGCCCAATTTCTATTCTGCCAACAATGAGTAAAATTCTGGAAAAAGTCGTCCATTCCCAATTCTATGACTTTCTGAATTCAAATAATCTCCTTTCAAGCAAACAATTTGGCTTCCGTCCCAAACTGTCTACAACATCGGCTCTCACCAGTTTTGCAGATGAGGTCCTATTGCATATGGAGAGTGGAGAACTGTGCGGTGCAGTGTTCCTAGATCTGACCAAGGCATTCGATACTGTTGACCATACGATCTTGCTATCTAAATTGTCGGCTATCGGTGTCTCGCCCAGCACTCTACAGTGGTTCAAGTCTTACCTGAATCATCGTAAACAGCGGACTGCCTGTAGCGATGCTGTGTCTGACCCTCTCCCGATGACCTTTGGGGTGCCACAGGGGAGCATTCTAGGACCGCTTCTCTTCTTGGTTTATATTAATGACCTTCCGCTGGTTATAAAGAATTGCGAAGTGACCTTGTATGCTGATGACACGGTCCTGTACTACTTTGCTAAAGAGCCACACCTGTTAGAAGAGGCACTGAATGATGATCTCTTGAAAGTTGCCCAGTGGTTACATGGAAATAAGTTAACTTTAAATCTTACTAAGACGAAATCCATGATTATAGGCAGTAATAGGAAACTTGTTGGTATTTCCTCTTTCACGTTATCTATTTTTGACACTGATATAAATTCTGTAAGTAGTTTTAAATATTTGGGAGTTATGTTGTCTTCAACTTTCACATGGTCCGACCATATTGAGTATATTTCATGTAAGGTTAATAAAAACCTTGGTCTTCTACGTAGGATTAAGTATTATTTACCTTATGATGCCCGGTTACTTTTTTATAATAGCTTAGTGCTACCTATTTTTGATTATGCTGATTTAGTCTGGGGTGACAAGGACAATGTCTCACTTATGAAGGAATTGCAAATTCTCCAAAACAAAGCAGCTAAGTTGATATTAGATAGATCACCTCACTCCTCATCCACCGATGCATTGATTGTCTTGAGATGGCTGAATCTTGAAGAACGTAGGAAATGTCATCGATGTATATATGCATACAAGTGTATTAATGGCCAACTTAATCATTCTTTGGACATTGTAAGAAAGAGTGATATACATTCCTACAATACGCGCAATAACGATACTATCAAGCTCCCCAAAATTAAATATAATTGGGGAAAACAACGTTCGCGGTACCACTGTTTCAAAGACTTTAATGAATTAGAGAGAACTGTAAGAAACTCAGCAAGTTTTCCAATTTTTAAGAAGTGTCTTTTTTCTGCTTTTTATAATTGAGTACTTGTAGTGTGTATGTTTTTAATTATTTCTGTAACTCAATTTTAGCTTGAATTATTATTTTTTTTTTTTTGTATCATATATATCGATTTTAGCTTAACCTTTTTATATTTTAATTGTATTATATAATATACATCTCGTAATTAGGACCTCTTTGTAAACCACTCTTGTGATGGAGCATCCTATTAAAAGATTGTTATTATTTTATACGTTTCTGGGAAACTGCCCACCTACCCCTCCCCTAAGCCAACATTTTGCCCTAAGTGAGAAGTAAGTATACATGTTGGCTTAGGGGAGGGGTAGGTGGGCAGTTTCCCAGAAACAGATAAAAAACAAACATATTTTTCACAAGGTGGATAGTGCCACCCACTTGTAAATCAATTTCCAGGGGATAACACCTCCGTAACACTTATCCACTAGCCTGCGAACAGCAGACGTTTCTCCTCACTCATTGGTCGACAGAGTAGTTTCATTGTTCTAGCTATTGTTTACGAATGACAGACAAAAGACAAAAGGTGGCAAAGGTCAAATGTAAACACGATGAATCTCTAACAAAACAGTCAATGTTTGTGGAATATAGTCTTCTCGAGAAGAAGCATTTGAGTTTTGCTGGAGCTCATTCGCAGATGAACACAACACTTTAGCAAAATCGACCATGAGAAACGTGAAATTGAGCAAATTTACATTTGGAACCCCACGACTACCGGATATATTAAGTAAACATTGATTTACGTCATCAGTATGGAATTTCTGTCACTGAGGAGCAGACGTTCCTCCTTGCAAAGCGTCCCTCAGCAGCGATGAGCGAGGAGAAACGTCTGCCATTCACGGACTATTTATCCACTAGATAGTGAAATATCCACTGGATAGTGTTACCCAACTTTTGAACAACCAGGGACTAGAGAGGTACATGTGCTGCTAAAACCCATTATGATAAGATGCTAGTGCATGTGAGACACAAGATACCTACCTTTTTTGGGTGGAGGGTGACTGTCTCATGGCCACTTGGGAATCATGATCAGACAGTTGATTGAGCGGAGAGCTTGGTTTTATGCGGATTCCGTAGTAATGGTACTTGGAGTTCCCCCTGCGATGCAAAAGCACACAATAATCATGAAAACATTGAAAAGTACAACAAAGACAAAAAGTGACCACCCTTGAGTAGTAATCTCGATTAACAGGGTTCATAAGTTCTTTTCAGCTCTCAAATTCCATGACTTTCCATAACTTTTTCCATGACCTTTTGAAGGTTTCCATGACCTTAGGGTTGGCTGTCGCTTTCAAACATTTTCAAAACTTTCCTTGTTTTAGAGTACTTTCTGACCTAACAGTTCAACAGACACAAACTATGATGTCTACCAAAATCTGTGTCATTCATAAATACTCCTCTCTATCTTACATTGTCCTTGCTGTAACACCTGCAGTATTTAATCTATCTAACATAACTTTTACTTTCCACGACTTTCCAATATTCAATTCCATGACTTTTCAGGTTTTCCATGACCTGTACGAACCCTGGATTAAGCACCAACCTTTGAATAAACACCCCCCTTTTACAACAAATACAGTATAATTTATTATTTCTATAGCAGTTTAATAGCACAGGCATGTTACCTTGTACCCAGACGTCTTGTCCTCAGTCCCATGAACACAGATCTGATAAGTTTTCCAAAGCTTGCAGCATTCACAGCATCTAACTTGTTAGCTTGGCAGTGTTGTAAGTAATGGTTGTACAGAGTACTACGTGGTAAGCTTACTCCTTCTGCTGTCTCATAGTTATCTACCAGCCATTGTACCTTGAGAAAAACAAAAGACCAGTGAGCTACATATGCTGCAGAGTAAAATCTCACATCAAACGAAACCATGAATAATGATTTTTCTCAAGCTCTCCAAACCTGATAATGGCTCACTTATAAACAATGACACATCACAGTATAAATAGTTATTTACGATTTTTATATGAGCTTTTCTGAAAGATGCAAAGAAACCAATTAAATACAATTTTTTCTAGTTGGAACTAAAGATATGTAAAGAAATAAGGAAGAAGTTTACATAGCTCTACTTTCTCTTTAGAGACAATCAACTGTGCAGAAGAAAAATACTCCAGGGGGATTTATGGACTGTTAGCACAAGAGGGTAGGGGTGGGGGAAGGAGCACCAAGATGGTTTGACTGAGGAAGATAAAAATAACGCCTATCATTTCACTATAGGGGGACAGAAATAATGAAGACCTAATGGGATTTCAAGCCATAACAGCTCTATAACGCTGGTTTGGTCCTTCAACCAGAGGGACTACAGAGAAACCAGATGCGCAAATTAGTAGATTCATACATCTGACACCCCATGTAAAGTTACTCGGATTCCATAACCTGGGAAATTTTTGCTTGTGGAATCCAAAATCCAGGAATTTGTTTTGTCATAATCTAGAGCTTTGGAATCCCTAATTTAGCTCGATCAAGGAATCCATAACCCCGCTAACAGTCATGTGGAAACCGGAATCCAAGTCACGCTGACATTGGGCAAATCAATATTATTCTATCCATCATTTCACTTACTGTAGCAGGAGATGCCCTGGTTGTGTGGGTTATTGGGTGTCTCTGAGCCTGCATGGAGGGCCCACTTGGAGTGTTAACTTGGAGGAGTGTCTGTCCACTCGAGACAGCCCCTGGTGTTGTGACAGTGGTGAAATTCTGTTGCCCAGGATCAAGATAGGGTGTTGTTGCTTGCTGAGCAAACATTGTGCCATCATTGTAGTGATAGGCATTTGCCCTAAGGAAAATAAAAATCAAACAGCTCTGTTTTATCTGTTGTTTCACAGTTTTGTCTGTCTGTTGGTCTAGTGTATAGTCATCCCTATTGACCTATCCCAAAGTACTAGTTAAGGACACAGGATTTATTATCCTGTCGATGCTAAAGATACACTGTACGATGTAGAATCACCATGCCATCTTCATCTTTGATGGGGTTATCCAAGCAATGCAAAGGTCAAGGGCCATATAAAAGACAATATTATAACTTGGAGCTTACACAATCGGTTATAGAGTACCAAAGTGATGACGTCATAAAAATGAACTTTGTGAAATTATGGGATTTGTTAAGATATTCTGAAAGAACAACGTCCAAGACACCTACTCGCCAAAAATTAGCAATTCGGGGCAAATTGTCTCTGAGATATTAGCCCAGTTATGCTGTGATGACTCCATACAAATCCTTCTAAATTTGGCTTGGTTCATAAGATTAGGAACCAGGTAAGATTTAGAAGGATTTGTATGGAGTCATCGGAGCATAACTGGGTTAATACCTCAGAGACAATCTGCCCCAAATTGCTAATTTTTGGCGAGTAGGCGTCTTGGACATTGTTCTTTCGGAATATCTTAACAAATCCCATAATTTCACAAATTTCATTTTTTATGACGTCACACTTTGGTACTCTATTTAAAGTCCCTAACAATTAAGGATTATGAATACTCTTTTTGCAAACTCTAAGTTATTGATGATCTGGTAAGGGAAGAAAACCTCAGGTTCTCTTGTTTTCCAAAGACAAAATGATCCTCTGAGTTCCCTCAAGAAAGTACTCATGTTATAGAGGGTAACCGTAGTTGCATTTGAACATAATCAGATGGTTGAGCATTGAAAAATAGCAAATCATTACTACAGTTAAACCCTATAAATTTGGACACTGAGGGGGTCTTAAAAAAAGTCCATATTAACGGGATGTCCACATTAAGCAGGTTGAATTTAGAGAAAATGCAAGACCTTTTTCCCGAGGGACAAAGAAAACTTTCAATAATAATGATAGGGGTGTAACGATTCATATTCCTTGCGATTCGATTCGATTTCGATCATTGGCTTTCGATTTTCGATTATTTCTATTTGATTATGTAAATGTTTCTTAATTCTTATAACATAACTCATAATGGTAACAATTAACATGCAACCCTAAACCCTCAATTTGAGAATAGTACCAGGGACAGGAGGATTCACAGTCGCTTGGTTTGTCGTCATCTTTGAGAACCTGACAAAGAGCGTGTCGCACATGGTTTGCCTTATTTGGAAATTCTCAGGAGTGGTTGAAGGACAGCATTTTTACTAGGCAACACAAAATGGCACACGAACTGCTATCGTCTTTGCTCGTCAATCAAAAATGCACATTTTAAAGAGTTCCGGATTCTGATTTTACAATATAATAACTCACTGAGAGCACCTTGGAAAAGGTGTGCAAAAATCGAACCAAAATCGAAATGTGGAAGCAAAGAATCGTGAATCGAACCAAACGGTCATAATTGTGATTAATCGAGAATTCGATTAATCCTTACACCACTAAATAATGAGGTGTCCATATTAAGCGGGTGTCCACAAAGTGGGGCTTGACCGTATTATTTTTCTACGTAAAAGAACTCAACTCGGGATAATTGCCCACTATCTCTAACAAAACCTGCACATGCACATGTAACAAACAGTGCCTTATCTCCTCCCCCTCTAAAACTTTTAAATAATACATAATTTTAGCATCAACAACTCAATCTCAGAATTAAAGAGTTCTAGAGTTCTGGGAAGTTTTCTCGATCTTGATGAAACAGTGCAAAGTGAAATCCTTCTCACTAAAATGCTGATTTTAAAATTATTAATCATCCTTACAGGAAGGTCACAAAATTATTATGCATTTACGTGAGAGGTTAAACCACACTAATTGAGGGAATTATGCAATTTACAGTGTAAACAGCTGAGAACCACAAATTTTGTGGTAACAACTGATTGCTTTGCCTTCTGAAATTATTTTGGGGTGGCCATCAATAACTTTCACTTGGCAAAATATAAGGGCAAGTTTATATTTAGTGCATGACTCAAGGCTATAGAAATAAACAATACTAATAAAAATAACTTGGCAAATGTTCTAGAATTCAGCTTTGGAGAGAAACAACCAAATTCAAAGTAATTTTCAGAAAATGGTCCTATTTCATATTTTTAACTACACTAAAATGACTTAAAGATTGAGGTAGAGATTTCAAATTAGAAAGAGGAGAAATATATGAAAGGCCTTATATTAATATCAGACAATGAGTCCCCATGCTGTTTTTTAACTAGATGTTTCCTTTAAAACACCAGATCCAAACAACTCTCTTTTGAATCAGACGATACCTTAGGTGAAGTTTTTTTGCTTTGAAAGCTTTTTAGAACTGACTATTAATGAAATAGCCATGAAACTAAACAGAAAAACTTGGAACCTTTGTTGTGCATGACCCCCTAAACAATATCACGTGAGAATAAATAAACTCTTACACTACTAGCTACGATCCAAAAGCTAGGAAAGCAGTTTAGAAAATGTTAGAAATGATTTGAAACTCACATATACGTAGAGACAGGCATCATGTGTGATAAACTTGCCATAAAATGTTTAAGCACAGAGATCAAAGTCTGTCCCTGCCTGCTTTGATCTTTCTACTCAACCAAGCTCACAAAATTGATTTTTCTTCTCATTGATTCATTCACAAAGGCTTCATGTGTTGCCATGGAAAAAAGTTTGGTTTCTTGGTAAAAATGTTATATCTTGAATATTAATCCAACTTGTATAAATAAACATGGTTCAGCCAATAGTTTAAAGTTAAATTAAATGCAAAAATTGCTTTAACATCACGTTGAGAAAAAACAATATCCAAGACCACTAGAAATTTCTATGGTGATTGCCAAAGCAGAATTTCACAATAATTTAAATCAATATTTCAAAGTTTTACAACTGAGTTTGCACATTTTTGACATACACAAGAAATAATTACAGCAGTTAGAGCCAGAATTTGACCAACTTTTACTCACAATAATTTTTTGATGCTTTTAAAACCAAATTCTGAATAAATTGAGTATTTTGTTTTTGTGTTTGGAAGGTATTGAAGCCGTACCATATATGGTGGCTGATTACCATAAATTAAAATGTATGTATCCATAATAATCCTGTTATTTTCAAATTGGCTGAACTTCAGATGAACTTGGCCTGTCTGTGGGTGGCTGAAAATTTCTTTGTAGTCATCGATCGATTTTTCTTTTGCAGGACTAAGGTTTTTCGTTTGCTGCAAGTAGGTTTTGCTTCAGGAAAAACAAAAACTTAAACGCCGACAATCATTTTTCAGTTCCATGTGTTTTCTTATTGAAAATGCCAGGTGTTCACAACGTGTCTCTACAGGCAAACAAAGCAAGCATTCGATGGTGCTATCGGCTCTCAGTTAGTGAGATTATTACCGACCAGATACACAAACAGCAATATTTTCAGTATGCTGTAACACTTCTTGCAATGTAAGAAATAAAGCTTACGTTGTTCCGTTAGGGTACATCGTGTGATCTGAGGGAGCTTCCACATAATGGACTTCTGCTGTTGGGAAACCTACAGCAAAATGAAAATAAAAGTAAACGCAATCAATGGCTACAGCATTTTTAATAATCATTAAAATATCCTGTATACGGTATCAACAAGTAAAATAAAGCATTTTAAACGCGGAATTGATCGTGCAAAGGTTTACTTCAATCTAGCTACACGGATTTGAAAGTAAATATACCTTCCTTTGCTTGAAATTCGTCGCTGGTTATTACATTGGCTGTGATTATCTGTGTTGGTTGCATAGTTCCTTGAGGAGTCTGTATCTGTGACGGCTGCACGGTTAAAGTTACAGTATTAACCGGCAAATTAGTTTGGTGCGGTGAAGGGGAAACATTTTGCGAGGCTGCTACAATGCTATGCGACATAGCAGCCGTAGCAGTCGCAACTTGTTGCGAGAAATCCTGCGGGGAAGACACCACATTGCTGGTCGGAGCAGCCTGGGATTTCACTTCGCCAGAATCAAAGTTCTGTGGAACAAAGTTTGGCTGGGGCTGTGGAGTCGCCATTGGGCGATCTGAGAATGAAATCGAACAAGAAAGGTTTCTGTATTTGTGATAATGCACATGTCAACATGGACTTTCACAGATCGCATTTGAAACGTGTATTGCTTCGTTCGACTACGCACGAAAATTTAGCACTTACGCAGTTAACAATAAACGTTCCACAGATCCTTCGCAAGACATAGTATTCCACGCAGAAAAACAGAGAACCAAAGCTACACAACAACGCTCAATCGGTACAAGTAGAGGCTGTAGAAAAACTAAATTTCTCTTCATCGTCATGACAAAGAAAGCTTGAGATCAGAACGCGAAAAGCGCGCGTGAAGGGCAACAAATCGAAGGTGGAAACATTGAGTGAAATTAACAGCAAAATACACAGAAATATACAGGGAATTGTACTTCAAGTTCTACCATACCGGTTGTGGAATAATTACTCGAAGGAAATGCTGGGAAGGACTTCGTAACCTTGACTACACTGTCGCCTTGGAGAAGAATTTTACCTCGTTGCTGACAACACAGCAAACTTCGCAACCGCCTTTCACTTCGCCACGACAACCGCCTCGTTCTTTCCTTTACTCAGGGGCGGCCCATACTTGTTGCAGGGCTTCGAGTAAAACAAAAACATAAATTCTTTTGTTTTCTCTTTTTTGTTAAAAAATTGGACCCGGATGAAAATTCATCAGACAAAATTTAAAATAACTTTGGAAAAAAGGCCTTATTCTATTGTCAGGTTTTTTTGTAACCCGCACATCGAGATAAAACTGAAATAACCAGAAACGCCAAATTCAAGCGATAACGCCTAGCCAGCCCCCCCGCGTGAAACACCACCTTCCGTTGGAAATCAAAGAGCAAAGAACAAGCTTTTTTGAAACTTTGAAAACTCGCTCAATTTCAAGTGATAAATTTGATACGTTTGAAGATTTAAAAAAAAAAAACTATAGAACAATGTGAAAAAAAATCAACATATCAGTCCTGATCTGGATCTTTATTTTTTGGGTTAGAAATAAATAATTCAAAGAATGCACTGTACATGGCGTCTCTCGATGTTGGCGGCTTTTGTTCTGGGATCAAGAAGAGCAACTATTTGCCGAAAGATTTTAGTCACACAACGACTATCACGCAACGTATGCAAATACCAAAAACCCCCAAATTCTCTTCGATTTCCCTTACTACACATAGGGTCTCAATGGGGTGGTGGTTTTTACGGTTATCGGCTAAAATTTTGGCTCTTTTACGGCTATCGGCTAATTTTTTTCAGTTACGGTTAACAAAAAAGTTAAAAATTAACTTATTTTGTTTCAAAAAGTTAAATATTGATTAACCTGTATTTTTTGTATCTTTAAAGCAAAATAAAGGTCTTCAGATCATCTCGGGATGTGAAACAAGCTATTTTTTTGAAAAATTTTAACATTTGATAGATCGTACTTTTTATAAAGTATTCCACTTCTAATATTATTTTGCACATAGAAATGTCAATAGTCAATTTAAAAATAATCTTTGTGAAAAAGCAAAGCACACACGCGAACGTCGACCTCAAGGCCGGGGCGCGACATTCATTACAACAGAATTGGCCGTTTTCACAGTAGAGACGGAGGATTATTCGTGTGAGACAGGTTATCCGTTTGATGATTCGCGTCAGATAGGTAAATACGTCTTAATTTGAAAATGGAATAGTCTTAATTTTGAATGAACAATCCGCCTGACTTTATCCTTCAATTTCGACGGACAGTTTGAAGACGGGATTATCCGTTTCCAGATAGCCTGTGTACAGCCGCTCCCTTCCCTCAAAAAAAAATCGGAGAAGGGGTGTCTGTCGGGAAGGCGGAAGGGGGCGACTGTACACAGGCTAGTCTCAGACGGATAATCCGTTTCTAGCTCTAGTCTGAAAACGGCCAATAACAAAATTCCCGTGTCCAGTGTTTTTAATGATAGTGAAGGACTGTACGGAACCACTGTCAGCCGTTGCCTTGTCCGTAGACCTCATTATTTGGCGCGGTTAATGCGTTTCAGGTCACGTGGTCCGAGCGAGTTCGCCACCGCTATCGGCAACGTGTTTTACAAACAGTGAGATCTCTGCGTGTTGTTTCACTAATGTTTCCAGGGCACTGACTTCCTGAAAATCGCGAATATTAATCCCCAGCAAGAAGCCACACTTTCTCTACGGAAAAAAAATAGTTCCCCGACAGCGGGGGAAATGGAACCAGGGTCTTGGTCAACACCTAAAAAGCGCTTTACCTAACGTGCGTACGGAGCCACACCAGCCAGGAAATAAAAAACGCAACCATAAGTGAGCAGTTAGTACCTTCCTTAAAAGTAGCAAATCTGGGGAACAATTTCTTTTACGGTTAACTCTTTTTTACCCTATTTACGGCTAACGGTTAAAATTTTTCAATTTTTACGGCTATCGACTAAATTTTTGGCCGTTTTACGCCTATCGGTTAACCCCATTGAGACCCTCTACACAGTAAAGCAATTTTACTACAAGTTGTCATTGTTTTCCACAACAATGCTAAAAAACCCTGGTTCAAGGAATGGAGGATCGCGTTCGGCAGGAAGAGAATTTTCAACACATTAGCCAGATAATTAATCAAAAAAGGCATCAAATGTTTAAAATATCAGGGGAAAAAAGAACCATCTAAAACTTCTAAACATCGCAAGAATTGAAGAAACATGCATACACTTCGCGTAACAGGAACATGGATGATTTTACAAAA
This sequence comes from Porites rus, assembly GCA_964035705.1. Lineage (NCBI taxonomy): Eukaryota > Metazoa > Cnidaria > Anthozoa > Scleractinia > Poritidae > Porites > Porites rus. Next base: position 6,151,715 of record OZ038003.1, on the reverse strand, counting down.
TGATCAATAAGCTACCTAACCTGCAAGATTCAGTGTTTACTTTGAGATTATGGTCTATGTTCGTGCGCTCAATTTTCGCATTCTCTTTTTTCGCGAGTATTAATTCTCGATAATTGTCTTCCTTTTTTTTTTTGGAAAAAAAAAGTGGAAACCACAAAAGAGACTAATTTATTACCAGGAAAAAAAGGGTTCATAAGATATTCTGTATTTACTATACAAACGCTGCAAAGTTTTTGGACAGGTTCCGTCTGGCTTCACATTCATTCATGGATTTCACAGATAAAGACAAACTGTTCTGAGAATCACATTTACATTTGCCGGATCAGGAAATTGGCTCCTGGCGGAATTGTGGACCGCGACCACCCCTTTTTTCTGTAAAATTTTGTACGTTTTTAAAGAATTCTCACGTAATTTTTAGTATAAGTAATCATAATAATAAGTAGCATCTTAATAGCCGGCCAGTGTCTCATCGCCCCTTTTTGAATTTTCTGCATCCGCCCCTGATTCACACCCCGTTCTCGCTCGTTAGTCCAATTTGGAGGCTGCTAAGCAACTGTTTGCAAGAATGTCTACTGTTTGAAAATAATTTCCTTGAACTAAAAAGCAAGACCAAAATCCGTACTAAGACCGAAATATTAGAACCAAATTCACTCTGTATATAGACATCTTGGCATTTTTTTCTGGTACAGCGGAACACGAAAAAAACTTTATCCTGCCCCGGTTTTCGTTTGACTCTTAAACAGGATAAGCCTCTGTCTTTCAATAAATACGGTATGCGTCTCACGGAATTCTGGTCGGCAGTTTTCACCGAGTTTCGAAGTTGAAAAATGATAAAAATTTTTAAAGACATATCTTTGGAAAGAATTCAGTGATCTGCATTGCATCTGTCCCATTCATTCATTCGTTTCACACCTCGTCACACACCAACCCGTTGTGCACTGCTACGACACAATTGCCTGCATATATAGAACTTATCGAATAAAACCCTTCTACTTTCCGGAGCTACTTTGCCTCAATTTTTGACATGCATTGTCTTATTTAAAGAAGTTTCAGTTACTATGAAGAATGGCTTTCTGGCTTTTAGTCTGTGGATCAAACTTAAGTTATTGAGCACTGAGATTTTTCTTATTGAAACTTTTGATCATTACATTCAAGCCGCTTCTAACTTCCTAGCATGTACAAACATTTCAACTAAGAACACTGATAAAAAAGCATAACATAAAAAAGCTCTTTGGCAAGTACGACACATCTTGGTGCAGTTCATTAGCTGTAGCTGCACTGTCAGTGTTCACTCCAGTGGTACCGATAGAAGGAAAGCCACTTTTCGAGCCAGTTGAAAATTAAAACTATAATACATACGCCAAATACATGTTCTTGAACAGTACTTTCCGAAAGTGTTTCTCAGAATTAAATGGGTGAAACCCTAAGTAATGTTTAACTGAAAGCTACTTGACAGTATTAGCTTGAGGCGTTGTTTATTACGCTGTACAAGGTGACTCCAACTTTTAATTTAACTGGATTGACTCTGGCTATGAAGAGGTGTATAGATCTTTTTAGAACTTTGTCACCTGCAGCTTAGTCCAGTAGTTCCTAAATGGTTGCTACAGTCTTGAAAGCTGCTGCTGGTTATTTGCCTATTTGCGGGTAATCTTAAGGGATTAAGATACCATAGAAACACACCAATTCATTAAGCTCTTGAATCTGTGCACGAAATCGTCAAGTGTGACCATTCAAATAAAAGCTACTGAACAATACTTTCCTGTGGTACTGTTTATACTGAACAAGTTGGTTTTAACTTTTGAGTCTCTGGATGAAATCCTAAAGTGTGACCATTCAAATGAAAGCTACTAAGCAGTAATTTCCTGAGGCACTGTTTATACTGCAGAAGGTGGTTCTAACTGTTGAGTCTGTGGATGAAATCCTAAAGTGTGACCATTTAAATGAAAGCTACTGAGCAGTACTTTTTTGTAGTACTGTTTATTATACTGTTCAAGGTAGTTCTAACTTTTGAGTCTGGATACAATTCTAAAAAGCGGCCATTAAAATGAAAGCTACTGAGCGGTACTTTCCTGTGGTCCTGTTCACTATGCTGTGCAATGTGGTCTGTGGATGAGATCCGTAAGTGTGTCCATTCAAATGAAAGCTATTGAGCCGTACTTTCTTGACGTATGGCATTATGTTGTACAAGGTGGTTCTAACTTCAGAGTCGTGAATGGAATCCCAAGGTTATACGACCATTCAAACGAAAGTCACTGAGCTGTACTTTCCTGTAGTACGGCATTTTGCTGTGCAAGATGGTTCTAACTTTTGAGTCTATGCTGTGGAATCCTAAAGTGTAACAATTCAAATGAAAGCTACTGAACAGTTCTTTCCTGTGGTACTGTTTACTATGCTGTACAAGGTGGTTCTAACTTTTGAGCATGTGGATGAAATCCGTAAGTGTGTCCATTCAAATGAAAGCTACTGAGCAGTACTTTCTGGTGGTACTGTTTATCATGCTGTAGAAGTTAGTTATATTTGAGACGTTTAAGTCTGTACTCTGCATGGAGTCTTTAAGTGTGACCATTGAAATCAGTGAATTCCTCTTGGTAGGCTTCAACAGTAAACTTTGCGATGTTTATACTTGACGGTGTACCAACGTCTCTCTTTCTGGACCAAAGTAAAAGGTACTTATTTATAAACTGTATTTTGGGAGTGCTGTTTAAATGCTGTTCAAAACTGGGTTTCACTTTTACCTAAGCGTGTGAATGAGATCCTGAAGGGAGGCAAGAGGAATAAGCATTAAATGAAAATCTAACCAGTGTTTTGTCGGTGAAAATATATAAATGGGAAGTGAGAACTCTTCTTGAAAAAAGTTGTGTAACTGTAAGCTAGTGTTTCTCTCACTAAGGACGGGTAGAAAGTAAGTGGACTGACATCTTCAAGTTTGATCGATTGTTGATGTGATGAGCGAAATCTGGAGACTGTGCTGACGTCTGAACCTTCTTTTCTGCAACAGAGGATGAAGGTTTATAATCCTAGTGCAGCTAACACAAAAAAATGGGGAAGTTCTCAAAAGGCAGTCGCTTCGTTAAACTATGACACTCCGTTCATTTGTCAGTTGTAAAAGTGTTTTAATCTACAGGAATTCTACACTGCACCAGCATTGAATTATGCAGGCTTAAGGACGGTTTGAAATATAACAATTAATTTTTAGTCATCAACCACTGAGAGAATTCTTCAACATGTGTAATTCTTAAATAAATGTTAACGCTTTTTAAGTGTCAGTTTCTCTTTGTTTGTGCAAGTCCAAAACATGCACAGGCTTTTTCTCCTGAGCAGCTGCTGTTTGAGATTCTAAGGATGAGTACTTAAGTGCAACTTAAATTCGGCTTTAGGGGCAGTGCCTTGAGGATTAAGCTGGATTTTTACCGTTTTCTAGTAAACAATCTGATAAAACTACATTTCAATGCCCTTTTCACATATCAAATGCGTCGCTTCTATATCGACGGATCATCAGTGAGTGTCAAGACGCTTTGAACACTTTGCCTGTGTCAGATTCTCCCTAAAAGTTTGTAATCAAACGTGGTTAGTATTTTCTCTTACTACTGAAGACAGGATTTTTTGGAGTGAAACAAAAATCTCTGTCTTCTCTATGAGTTTTCACATGTCACATTTTCCAGCCCATGAAAATCGACATCTTCAACTTCGATCTCATTACTTTTTTACAACACCTATGATGAAATCTATCATTCTGTTCTTTATTAGCTAGTATGGAAAGTGACATTGCTGCAAACCAATTGCTGATTTTACTACCATGCTCGTACGCGATGTTCACAGTATACTTTTTTTTAATTTAAGAAAATGGACTCTTTTGTGTCAGACACCCATTTAAGAACAAAGATATGTAAGTGCAAAAGGGAAACTTACATGACGTCGAACAAGCCTTATGTTGCTACAATGTTCACTCTCAATACTTCTTTGGTTTTTTGTTATAAGTGCAAGAAAACTTGCGTGCTGTTTAAAAGCCTTACTTTAATACGATCAGTTTACACTATACATTACTTTCTTTACCTTAAAGCAGAGCCCCTTTTCTACCTGGAACGCATTAGAGAACAAAGAAAATCCATTTAGGTGCAAAATGCATCCAAAATGAAATATTGTAAGACTTCAAAAAAGACTATTTTTTGCCATTCAAACTCTATGCCTTGTTATTTTTAAGGGAGAGACTATTTTGTGTTAGGGACAGGCCCAACTGAGAACAAAGAGAAGTCGTTTTAGTGCAGACTGAAAAGAACACTACATGAGAAGTCGTACCAGGGAGAAGAAGTCATTCAAGCGCAAGGGGAACCCATTTGAATGTACCCTTCAGTTTCAACTACTTCCATTCTATTTTAGGCTGCAATTTAGCGTTTTGTTTTCTTCAATAATGGCCGTGTTTTTTTCTGTAATACAATGTATGGTATATTGTCCCTTCCTTTGGCAATGCGCCTGCCATTGTTCTCACTATAGAACATTGCATCCGTTTTGTTCTTATTATAACCTCCAAAAAAATGGCTCCTCCAAGTAATGCGGAGACTTTTCATGACTCCTCATTTGTCTGTTAGACCAATTATTCCTGATATTTTCTTGCTGTTTCTTGTGAGTTGCAGCTGTTTCCTTGCTCGCAGGTGCCCTTAATTACAGGTGTTTCCCTAGCTACAATGCCTTTACATGATGGCGTGCTATGCTACTTTTTATTAAAACCTGAATCATTGGATAATGCAACTCTAGAGCTCTGACTGGCTTAGCCATCATGGTATATGAGCCATGCATTATACCATGCTCTCTAAGTATGGTAACTGTACGCGTCTGCTCAAAATTAAAAACAAGCTGAAAATCGGTTGTTTTTTAAAAAAACGTGCCGAGTTGGCTGTCTACCATCTCTTGTCCAACGCGCACTCGTGGAATAATTGTTAAATAGCCTATCATCTTTAGCCTGTGTACAGCCGCCCCTTGGGGCGGCTGTACACAGGCTAATCATCTTGGGTCAATTTAATAAAACTTTTACACGTGTACGTGTAACAGTTTTATTAAATTGACCCGTGGTATTTCACCTCGGCAAGCAGCAAATGCATTGAGCGTCAGACTGTCTCACACAATTCGCAACTAATTACCTAAAAATAAAACTAGAGCCCTCTATCCGTGAAACTAAAAAAGGCCGAGTTAGTTATGCGGCGCGTAATCTAGTTTTTGTAATGTGGTGTCACCCTGATCACTAGATTTAACTTGTTCAAGTTTTGTTTTCCTCTATACGACACACTTGGGCTGCATGGTCTTGTGAGGATCCCGATGACATCGTCCTTTTCTGTAACTAGTAACATGATGAAGTATTGTCAAAAAGGAAACAATATTTCACTTTATCACAAAAGCCAAGTTCTCTACCACAGAGAAGCATTCAGTATTCTTGCAAAGAGAAAAAGGTTATTTCTAAAGAGACGCGACCATCTTTTGCTTGCACACTTGAAGGGTGAATCATTTGTTATATTCGGAAGAGACGCTTTGTCGCTAATGCGCTTTAAGGACAATTCAACCTTTTCTGTCCACCATATAGGTCGTTTTGCCTAGGGCTTCAGGCATGTCCGTTAATAATCAGACTATTGGCATCTTGTATTGGCGGAAGGAACTAACTCGCCCACACAAAATACTAGCCTCTGTCACTTAAAAAATAACTAATATTGGAAAGGTGAACACCGTTTCATTGATGGATGGAAAATATCATCCTAGATACCTTCTCGATGAGCTAAAACTTCCGCAGTTAAGAAAAGAAATCACAAAATTTACTTCTGCTGAAATATAGACTCAAAACATCCATATCATTTTAGCTATATAACGGATTCGTCCGGTTGGGTCCGAAATAAAAGGCGATCTGTTAAAAGGTGTTTCAAAATATTCCGAAAACAACAATGAATGACGTAGTCTTTGCAACGGAGTCTAGGAAGGGAAACTGAAATCAGGATTTAGTTAAACAAATTGTAAACAACAAATGAAAGTATTGCAAAAGTTTCAGAAGCACCATCTTTTTTGGACACCTGGTTTTTTTTGGGAGTCTCGACGAGCGTCATTGAAGTCGAAGAGTTTATTTAAGGCGGTTGCAGAAAATTATCAGGGTTAACGTTTAAAATGCGATTAACTGCCAAATATGTAGTTAAAAGAGCTTTGATCCAGGTAACTAGATTAAAAGGAACTACAAAATATTATATTTTAGGTTTTAACGCCGATTTTACATGGAATCACTGTCAAAGAGCTAAAGTTGGAAACAGCATTTTCTTCAAAACCATTGTAAATAATTAATGTGAACAGCTTGCATTGTACAGACAGTCAAAACGCACTAAGACAGTTATCTTTTAAAGCTCAGAAGATGCTTTTGACATACTTGAACATAACGTAATTGTATCAAGGAAGAGCTACAACGCCATTGAGATCAACAACAATATCTCACTATATTTTAACCTATCTTCAATTTCCGAGTTCAACGAACTTGTCTTCATTTTTAAAAACGAAGGAGATTTAAAACAATCAAAAGAAAATGACGTAGCTATGAGAAAAATAAAACAACGCAAACAAAAGCGCTGAATAAACAACTTAGTTTTCACAAGTTCTGGAAATTTCAATCACTTGCGCGGGCTTGCAATCCGCTAGAGTGGCTGGAAATAACTAGGAGCAAGTCACTTAAACACTTTGCCCACAATATTTCTCTTCTTACGCGATTAAAAAAAGAGAGAGAGAAAGGTATAAAAGTAAAACAAAAGAACTTACGGTTTAAATAAGGATCAAAATGCGAGAGTCGAGGAACTGCTGGAAAGAAGGGCTGTCTGTAGTTGTAAGCAGGCAACCTGCAGATCGAGGGCTCAAAATGCTCTTGCTTAGTTAAACCGGAAGAAATATTAGAAGACAAATCTATAAAATTTTCCATGTCGAACATACAAGCTTGCTTTTCTTCCCTTTTGAAGGCTCGAATTGGGGGATTCATCGTGTAACAATCGAAGCTGAGGTCAAGTAACTCTTCCAATATGGCCATTGTTACCACATGCTATAACATCGACGTCCAAATGATAACAAAGTGGGGTGCGAACGATGTTATGAACCTGTGAATTAGCATACTGTTGCTCAGGATAAGTAGCGTACGTAGCAACCCTCGTGGCCGGAAAGTTGTGAACGATGTGAAACGGACCGCGATAATTTCGACAATATCAAACTTACACGAATTCAGAAGCCCTGTGCTATTACTTCACACAAAATGCCTTGAATTTGGGCTTGAAAATTCTCCAAACTCCGCTGTTTTTTTTTGTGTTCCTTTTTTATAACTCAATCAAGACACTAACAAATACATGATTCATTTAATCAAAGATTTTGTGACGGAAAATGATCAATTTGTAATAATTTTATTTCCCCTTGTCCAAAGAACAGCTTTTAGTACCAATTTTCTTCAGGTCTGACGCTTTTTTTGGTGCTAACGCTTGAACCGAATAGCGAAAGTCAAAAACATGATCCAGTGTTTACATGTTCCACAAGATTGACTAAAAATAGCTGGCGGAACAAGGGGCAAGACGTCCACGTAAACCAACTCAACCCCGAAATCTAACAAGCAGCTTGACGTAGTATTCGGCAGTGGGGTCATCAATTGACGTGATTAAATGCCATTATTACTTTTTGGCCGGCGGAAAAATTGCAGAACTTCCGGTCTTTTGACCGATTTGTCACGTTAACATGGCCGCAGGATAACACAGCCATGCATATACACTTGGAAACGAAAGCGATCAAACTGAATTTGTAAATATATAAACAATCCCCAATCTATCACAGTTTGTTTCTTCATTCTAACTTCGGTCATTAGTTCATAAATGAGAATAAATGATGAAGGAATTGAAATGAAAGTGCTGCTTCACCCTTTAAAGAGTCTTTAAAAAATGATTGTACTTTAATAAATATAAATTCAATACAACATTTCTATGAAGCACGTGTTTTCTGAGATCGAATGAAAAAAGTATTTCTGACAACGTAGATATTTAAAAATTTTAACAGCTAGACCACGCCACTAAAAAGTACTGTTTGAAGCCTTTTTATGCAGGATTTCATCCAGACCCTCAAAAGCTGAGTAAGAACGAGTTAACCATCTTGTAATGAGTACACTTTATAGTCATGCGCCACGAGAAAGTATTGCTTATTTTTCATATAAATGCTGGAACTTTAAGATTTCATCCACTAACTTAAAATTTTGAGCCACCTTGTACAGTATAATATACATTACAACCGAAAAGTTCTTCTTAGTAGGTTTCATTTGAATGGTAATACTTTAGGATTCCATTTACCGACTCATGAAATTTAGAACAACCTTGTACAGCACAGTAAACAGTACCATAGAAAGTACTGATCAGTAGCTTTCACTGTTTGAATGGTCACAGGTCAGTATTTCATCCACTACCTTAAAAGTTAGAAAGCACCTTTCACAGCATAATAAACCGCAGTATCACTGGAGACACTTAAGGATTTCGTTATGACTTTGACGCAAAAATTAAAAGCACCTTGTACATCATAATAAAACGGTTCCACAGAAAAACATGGTCATAGTTTTAAGGGTTACATTAACAGCAAAGTATTAATCGGCAACTTTCATCCGAATGCGAATGATTCTAGAAGATTTCAGCTTACAAATTCAAAGGTTTGAGCAACCTAAGAAAAACATGGTGCGAAGCACCTCAGTTGCAGTAGAGCTCAGCATATCTCATTTGAATGGTTAGGATATTCCACTAACAGACCTCCAAAAGTCTCGTGGAATTCTTTCCCCTTAGCTATTATCGGAATAGTCTATTGGATTTTATCTACTGTTACAAATGGTTGACGCTAATATTGCAGTGAGACTTTTTTTTACAAAGAAAAGGTCAGTGTTCCGTGAAAACCCATGAAAAAGGCAAAACATAACGTAACATAGTTGGTGCTGTAAAGAAGAACTAAAAATAAAAGGTTTTTTTTTCAGTTGATAACCCTGAGCTGTCAATAAGCAAGAAAATAGAAAAGCTGTCGTTTTGGTCATAAAGCTAACGTATCAAGCATTATAAAAACTGTTATGTGTACTCAAAATTCATGGTTTTTGATGCATAGGTATTGCCATCAACTGGACCTAAGGCGCTGTCATCTACAGTTAGTATAACTTTCCGATGCAATTCGACCTGGTAAATTAACGAACTCCAATGACACATCAGTTTACCACAACGAAGTCTACTAAAGGCAACCGTCAACATTTAAAGAGATTGCATTCGGACTCACCATGATTATATCGATCTCTCCTGTGTGTTGATGCAGCAAAAGAATTCAGGGTACAGCCCAGCACTATTGAAGAAACATAAATACCTTCCCGCCTAAGCGATAAAAAACCGATTTTCGTGCGCTGCTTGCGATTTGTTGGCCATGCAAAAGGCAAATGAATTTACAATCGGTCAACTAAAGGGTTTTAATTCAAATAATTTTCAAAACCGCGGAACAGAGACGCTCTGCTACTTAGTAACGATAAAACGGTTGTCCTGCGAAATCTGCAGAAATGGAAACAATTGGTAACATAAAGTCGAACAAGAACAATTTAACAAGCTGATTCGAAGTGCCCGCCCGGCATCACAATAAAATCACTCTTCAGCTCTATGGAGACAGGAAAAAAAAAGCAGTTTTTTGCCTCAGTCATGGAAACAGGACCGAGGAAGGACTGCCCCTATGTCCCAAGCTAAAAGCGGCCTCCCTGATATTTCCGGGCTAAATGGTGACAAGCTAAATCAGTGTTCCTAGCTATCGAAACAGTCATTGTGTTTCGCAATAACCGCCTGTAAAGCTGATGATAAGTCAGTTAAGTTAAACAGAAAGGAGCAACCACTGCAGACAAGACAACTAGACAACAAATGCAAAGGTATTGTTTTCTGCTTCTGCCGAAATTTAGCAAAACAGCTTTATTTCAGTTACGAATAAAACTGAACATCATCGAAGAAACATACTGCCAATAGCCTTTCGTTCAAGACCACACTTAAATAAGAAACACAATGACCTCCAACGTGGCCACCGGAAAAATTGCCAAGTTATTCCCATAGCTGCAACTTTGCAAACAGGTCACTTTGCTTTCACCATCCTGGCGCCATCGCTGGTGACACGAGCGTTTATAAATATATAATCTTATTCCACAGTTAAACACCTTTAGCAACTGAAAACAGCTAAATCTTTTTCTCTGCGGTCATAGCAACATCAGAGAATTTACAGGAAGCGGCAAACTAGCAACAGGCAAGCTACACAATAAAAAATTAAAAAAGATAATTTTGATTGAAAATTTCCCGAATTAAAGTACAGGAAACAAATATCGAGAAAAATAAATTACAAAGGGAACGCGTGGTTTACGTAACAACACGGCTAAAGATATTATAACTGCAGTTCAAAATGCAGCGTAAAAAACTCCAAAGATGAAAAATAAATTTCAGATCAATAGTACAGAAGGGTGACTTTGCTAAGTGTTAAATTGACTAAAACATCAATTAACAAGTATAGGTTGCGTGAGATCCTTGTATATGCATACATTATGTAGGAATACACAATGAGTGAACTTCGTCATTCAAAGCCGCTGACCCTTGTCGCACAACCATGCATAACCTAGATTTCGCAGATACCACAGGACCTCTACAGTCTACTGAATTCATGTAAACAAGACTCATTTAATAGAGTTGCAGATACATTTAGAATATTAACCATCAAGAATGTCTTTTAGTTGGTATAACAACCATGACAACCAAAAAATTAAGTAGAACGAGTAAACAAGAACTGATTTATAATAATGAAGGCCTTTGCACACCAGTAAAGCACTTTCTCAGCTGTTGTCTCTGCCAACCGGGCTCAAGCATGCAGTAATATTATGAACTGCTGTTGAATTTGTCAATTTATTTTGATTTTTTCGTATCCAAAAAAAGAAGAAGAAAAACAAGACACACACACGCGCAAAACAAGCAGATATACATAACTCGGAAATGTTCGTATCAACAACGAAGTTAACGTCAATTGCTATTTGTCGTGATTTACAACGAAGGTTTTTTTCAAGCCGTCATAACAACAAGGAAGACAAATCGCAAGGACACGGGTTCACTTAGCACTTTTTAACAACCAGATCTATTAATTTTAATACCACTGGAAAAAATCCAAGAAAATACTAGAGCCAAAATATTAAGTTTCCATAACAACTCAGTAATTTCAAGCCGAGAAGCGAATACAGTGATAATTTGTAACATTTTTAATTGATTCCAACAAATCCACCTACAGCGTGATAAGATAATGACGCCATTCAAATTCACTGAACCCTCGAAAAGCGAGGAAGCCATGTTAGCTCGTGCTTGAACATCCGCCTAAAGCAATAAGGCAGCAAAAGACTATGTGAATACTTACTTACACACGTGTTACGATGTTTAAATTAGAAATAATTGCTCAGAGATAATAGAAAATGCCAATTTTAACGTTAACTTGAATGTTAAACACGTACGGAAGTCTAAAAAATGCCCTCTAGAACGTTGGTCATCGGCATAACAACAAAATAAACAGAGATTACATCATCGAAAGTGGTAAAATAAAAAGAGCCTTGGATAATCAATAAACAAGACAGTATCACAACTTTCTAGACTTCGTCTTTTGCTTTGTGATAGTTTTATTGGATAACGCACACTTTTGCTACAGATGTGGAAACGGCAACTATTTCTAACAACTCTTTCGGCTTACAAAGCTTTTCAGGTGTTTAAATAAGGTTAAAGTAAATATAATTGAGAGCCCCAATCAAAATAACCCTCCTCCCCGCACCCCCCCCCCCCCCCACCCCTTCGGAATACCCATTGATTTCATTACCGTACGGCTCTTGCTTAGATAAAAATCATGGATTTGTGCTTCGGTTGTTGAATTTTCAGGTAATGCAAATTGCAACAATAACAACTCTTTAGTTATACACGGCGTTTATTGAGTCTTTCACCTTAGGAATCCATGAGCGCCACGACTTCTACAGAAACAGAGAAAGCAAGGTGAACCTCTTAATTTATTGTACTCTTATTACAGCCAACTTATAGCATATTCTTCATTTGCTGTGCGGATCACTGCACTGGAAAACTTGATGTTTCTCAACTCCCTATTCAGACTGAGCAACTGTTTGCGAAATAAAACATGAACCGTGTAACATCCAAAGCAAATGAACAAAGGAAAAAACGTGTGTATAAGTATATCAATAAAACCCACGCAATTAAGAACAAAAAGGTTAAAATCTTTATCAGTGGTCTGTGAAAACAGCTTGCTCCATTCTGTTCGAAACAGACAATTGTATCTATCAAGATAAACTCGAGACATAAGGATTACAGACACTGAAGTGTAGATTCTCTTCTGATTTGTGCAAGAAAAGTTTTTCTTTGACAAGCAAAACAAACTAAGTTAAGATAACCATAACAACAACGGCGAAGTCAAGTCGTGTAGATCGCTAATTGTCGGACACTTTCGAGACAACAGCGAAGGTTAATTTTTCTTTGTCGTAAGGGTTCGGAATTCAACGAAGGTTAATTCCCGTTTGTCGAAAACAATCGGAACGACAGCGAAGGCTAATCGCTGTTTGTCGTACGTGTTCGAAAGAACAACGAAAGTTAATTGCCCTTTGTTGAACGTCTTTGCCTTAGTGAATGGAACCGTGAACTAAAATGGCATTTAATTAGTGACAAGTAAGTCCATAAGTTCATTTAGTGCGACTATTATCACGGCGAAAAATTGAACATCTCGCAGAAAATCAAGCCAAATTAAAATATTCCCTAAGACTAAAAAACAAGTCTAAATAAAATGTTTCCATAACAACTAATTTCTAAATATGGTCTAAATACTGCGAAACATGCATCTTAATTTTGTAATGTGTTCAATTGATTCCATGCACTTCACAGCCACTGACCCACAACACACGTCATACGTGACCATCCGGTATAAAGCATGTCGGACACAGACCAATGAGCTTACGGCGGATACATGTACTCCGATGTTTGAATCGGAGAATATTGCTAAGTGATAGAAAAATAACAGTTAGAGCTTTGATTAAAATAGTTACTAATATCAAAGTCTAAATCACTTCCTTCTGGAATATTTTTATCGGCATAACAACCAAATAAACATGGATCTAACAGTCGGAAGGGGCAAGCTCAAGAGAAACCTTGGATAACCGTTTCACTCGTAACCGTGACCCAAATACAAATTTGAGAAAAATTCTAAATTACGAAAAATTGAACAGTGTAATGCTGAAGAAGTTTCATTTGAACGTGTAACACTCGCGGGATTTCATCCACAGACTCAGCAAGAATCGTATTGTTCATTCTTACGGATAACACGTTCCATATTTTCCATGTTTAGCACATAAAACAAACTGATCTCTTTTATGCCGTTTAGCAATATCTGCTTGCGATTGTGTCATCATCGAAAATAACCAAGTCTAGGGACAAAGACAAACTGTAATAAGTATAAGGTTTCGCCTACTTAAATTACTACTATGTAGATGGCAGGCGCGTGAAGAATACTTTATATTTTCTGTTTAGACAAACAAACCGCTGTATTTGCCTTGCATTTTGACATATACAAGAGGCAAGGATGAGAAAAAAAGTAGTTTGTTTCTGGTGCAAAAACTTTCGCTCTGCCTTTATGGGGCTAAACAAACCTAGTGTCGATAACCATAACAACAACGGCGAGGATAAATCGCTATTTGTCGGAAATCTTCGGAGTCATAGCGGAGGTTAATTGTCATTTATCGATAACATTCGTTACAAGAACGACCGCTTTCCGAACAATAGCGAAGGTTAATCGTTCTTTGTCGCAAGTCTTCGCATCATAAACGATGGTTAATTTTCAGTCAACTATAACATTCGGAACAAAAGCGAAGTTTAACAGCTGTTTGTCGTAAGCGTTCGTAACCGTTGCAAAAGCTCCACACAATGAGCCAACAAAAGTTACTCCCATTTAACGATAGCTAGCATTCAGAAAAACAGGGAATGTAAACCGGACGTCTGCGTTCTTATCAAAGACGAAGGACAATTACAGTTACTTCTGCCTACAATGTGCCTATTTGATAATCGAAAAATGATCGTTGATTTAATCCGTCTGGCGAGAGCTCACTAAGTTAGCTGCAGCCGAAAGCCTGTACGTACATCGACCCCAAGCTGAAATTTTCAAAGAAGAAAAACAAATCAAAATAAAAAAAGTTCCCATAACAACTTATATCAATTCATGATCGAGGTTCAGTCATATTTAGCAACGTGTTAAATTAAGTCCAAAAATAAGTGGGAAAAATTCAGTACATGATAAACTAGGAACATTCAAAACCACTGACCCAGACATGGCAGTCATGCGTGAACATCCGGCTTTTAACATTTTTAGACAAAGTCCGTTGACTCTGCGAATATTCATGTAACGTGTTTCGATGTTTGAATCAGATGGTATTGCTAGGAGATAAAAAAAATTACAATTTCAGTTTATCAAAGTCCAAAAGATTGCCTTCTGGCCATGAAGCGATCATTAGCGGCATAACAACCACATAAACAGAGGAAAAAATATTCGGAAGTGGTAACGAAAGAGAAAGTTATAATAATTAAACACATCACAGCCTGCTATCCTTCGTCTTTACTAAAACATTAACACTGTTATTTAATGTGTATTATATGCTTAGTTACATATATTCCATGTTTATCACTGTGGTCTGCATGCATGATGCTATGCCGTGAAAACCAGAGGCACGCTCCTCAGAGAATAAGAAATCAATCTATCTTGAGTGAATATCCCTAAGTTTTATTACGAATTACACACTTCTCCAGTGTTTACTTTGAAGCAGACTTGATGACTTTATCGGCAATCAGTAGTGACTGTTTGCGATCGTTTAATCAAATGTGAAAATCAAAACAGCCCCTAATCATCGCATGTTAACTCTGAAACAAAATGTGGTTTCAAATATAGCAATTAGACCCAGGCAATTCAGTTACACCACCGAAAAGCGAGAATTTAGTGAAGACTAAAACCGCTTCCTGTATTTTGTCGAAAACAAGCAATGTGAAAACATAAAGCTTACTGAAAAAAAAAGGTTTATTTAAAAGGTTCAGTTCAGATGTAGCAAAACATACTAAGTGTATTGATAACCATAACAACAACGGCGAGGATGAATTTATATTTGTCGGAAATGTTCGGGACATCACCGAATGGCAATTGTTCTTTGCCCCAGTAAACTTCGGCTAAACAGCGAAGCTTAATTGCTCTCTGTCGTCAAGTATTCGGAATATTTGTCGTAAAAGCTAATACGGTTTATCGATTGTCGTCGTTTTCAAATCAGCAAAGTAAGTTAAATGATTATTGTCAACAGCACTGGGAGCAACAACGAAAATCAATTGCTCTTTGCCGAAAACGTTCGGAGAACATAGAAGATTAATCACTCTTTGTCGTAAACGTTCGGAACAATGACGAAGGTTAACCGAATGCCGTCTTTCGACGATGTTCGTGTCAACGGCGAGTGTTATAGCAGTCTGTCAGCGGTAACCAGTTAAACCTAGACTAAAACGGACGTTAGTTAAATGCAGTTTCTAAGTTTCATTTATTGTTTGGTTTGAATAAAAATCATTTTTTGAAAGTCAGTGGAAGAAGAGTTTGCAATTACAGGGGCTTTGTTACTTTATTTGCCATCTCAGGTTAGAACGTTAAAACGTCTCTTCGTGTCAACTGAAATCCAAAAATAGTGGTCCACTTTTGTTATTTAAGGCTATCTTTAGGTATTATAACTGTTTTTTGTTTCTGTCGTCGTCTGTTGCTAAGGTAGCTTGGATAGACATGGTGTCTGGAAAGTGAAAACATTGGCAGCCAGGTCAAGAGCCATAAAATGGCTCTTGGCCAGGTCTTTCAACTTTTAATGCTGTATATGTGAAAATTTACAAAAATATGTTATGATCGGTGCTTCCACCGGTGAGTTTTTATTATCTTCTTCATAAAATAAGTTTTAGAGCCCCGTGGTAGCAACATACCATTGTTAACAAGTGCAATTTTCAAAGAAAAACAAATCAAAATATAAAGTTTCCATAACAACAACAAAATTTTAAGTCATGATTGGAATAAAGCAACAATCTGCAACGTGTCGAATTAATTTAAAAAGCAGTCCGACAGAGAGATATCGCGTGATACTATCTATATCCACTGACCCGTACATACGAGCCATGTGCCGTGAGCAGCCGATATGGAACATGTCTCATGAACATGGTCCCTTAAATCCTTGTATACACGTGCTTCAATATTGTATTGCTAAGTGATGAAAAAAAAACTTTCCAATTCATCAAAAGGACTAGCAGGTCTAGCAAATATCGGCCAACAAGGTGTGAACGGTAGGAAGGGAAAGAAAAGAGAAAAAGACACACACTCAATTGCCAGGAGGCAAAAAGGCAAGAAGAATCTTTGTGGCTGTGCTAATCGACAATGAGCCTTCGTGGCCGCGATTGTCATCGTATGTCGAGCCTGCAACAGCTGTGTTTGCAAATTGATTGGCGCCAAAAAAATGGCGCACTTTTCACTTTGGGTCATTCTGCGTGTATTACATGCCGCATAATTATGTCATTCCGCAAGCCTTGCCACATGCCATTCCGCAACTTTATTCCGCCTTTTACCTTCACCGAAAAGTTTTTCATCTTCTCTGGGGAAGACATTCAACAAACGAATTCCAAAATTCATCGGGGCAACTTTTCAAACTGATCGAATTTTTTCGTGCGAATTGCTCGAACTTCATCTGCGATGTAAAAAAACGTTATATAACAGCCTTTCTGTATACGTAACCTTATTTTACGTCGCTAATTAAGTTCGAGCAATTCGAAGGAAATACTCATTGGATTTATTTCTTAACTATTTTGCTCTGAGTTTTGGAATTCGTTTGTTAAAGGGGCTGTTATTTGGAGAAAACGTCTTGGATACTGAATGAACTCTAGGCGACAAATTTTCCTTTTTTTACACGGTCCATTCCACTTACAAATAAAAGCGAGTAAAAACTACGAAGTTTAATTACCTCTTGCTACATTTCTTTAATGAAACAAAGATAGTTAACGTAATTTTTGGACAATAAAAACGACATTTATTTCCCTCAAAATAAGGGTCATGACGGCTACCGCAAATACAATTAATTCTGCAATTAATTCTGTCGGTTATTCAAACGCCGTGGTTAAAGAAGTCATTGGACCACCAGATCTCTTCCAAAGCAAAATGCATTATCGAAACAACAGGCTCCTGATTGAAATTGTTCACGATAAATGGTGTTCAGATAAAATCGTTGGGCAAACTAAAAATGGCTTAGAATGGAGTCTTGTTAAACAGGGATTAATCCGTTTAGATAACTGGCCCTAAAAGATTTAAAAACTCTCGCTTGGTCGGAAAACTATATCATGGCTAGTGAACTGAAATTTTCAAAGAAAACTAATCCAAATAGACTGAACTTTCCTTAACGATAAATTTCAAGTCATTATTGGAATACAGGCAGAATTTCCAACGTCGCAAATTAATTTCAAAAACAGTGAACAGTATCCGTGGCTTGAGGCTATTCATAAAAGCTAGCCCACACATACGATGCGTGAACACCCAATATGGAATAATAATATCGTAAATATGACTGAGTAGTTATAGCCGATGTCATAACTACCATGGTATGGCTAACTAGTGATAGAAAAACAACGTTCTAACTTCACAGAATGACTTACAGGTATCAAATTGTAAATTAATATACCTTCAGGGATGATTATTTGCTGGCATAACAGCAAATATTAGCCAAAAAATGATGATATTTCGGGAACAAATGAACTCCAGACACACCGTTATTCCTTTTGTAAAACGGTCGATGCCATTTCATAGCCTCGTAGGAAAGAAGAAAAAACAAGTACTAACAAGTACGAAGGTTTATTCATTCCCTCTGGCTGTCTCATGGAATGCTTATTTTTCAATAAAAAAAGAAAGAAATTAATATAAAACTGGGGAATGGTCATAGTCATATGGCGGTCATATGGCGGCCGCACGTGTTTTTTAACGTTGGCCAAATTTTCGGCTACCATTGTTAAGTGCACTCATGCATCTGCAATTGTATTACTTTGATGGCAACTAAAGATGAAATTAAGTTTTCTCTTCTTTTTTTTGCCATCTATGTGCTTTCTTCTTTTTTTTTTATGGTGTGTGTCTTAAGATGTTTTGTATGTCTAGTTATTGTGATGTCCTATACATTCGACACTACTTTCAAAGAACTAGTTGCTAGCTCGAAAACCTTACGGTTATCTAGCCGCTAGGCATTTCCTTCTATGTAATAATATTTAGTTTAAATTGTAATTGAATATTCTGCGTGTTAAGTTACTAATTATTCAATAAGTTTGACAAACCCTGTAATGGAAATGTGAATAAAGTGTTGTTGTTGTTGTTGCTGTCTCTTGGAGCATCCAAAAAGTTTCCACCGATCATTTATGATATTTGGACATATCTCAGACATAGTCCATTAAGTTCATGTAAACACGTGCTACGATACTGGAATCGAAAGGTCAACTGATATGAGCGGCAACCCTCAGTGGCCGCTCAATAGAGCTTCCTCATGAATTGGCATAAGCTTTAAGAGAAACATCACTATATTTCATGAAACAAACACGCCACGCGAGTGGTATTACTGAACTACAATTCGTGTTCACCTTCTACCTAGACTATATTTTCCTCCATCATATTTTTAAAATAAATTCAGCACTACAAAGTCTGCAAACTAATTGTCCAAAGCGCTTAATGGCCGCTTAATACTCGGGGGCACCCAGCGTCAATTTTCGGAAAATATCTGTTTGGGAGACGATTTGAGATCTAGAATTTTCGGAACATTTTTTTAAAAATTTCTTGCTTGCCTACCATTCCTAGGATTTTCGAACATCTAAAAATTGGTATAATTGCCCATTTTTAACGGATTTTTACCCTAAAAATGTTACCTAGAATTTTCGGGAGCCTCTTTTCTGGCTGAAATTTTCGAAAAAGTAAGTTTTGATCCCTATAAGTTTCGGATCACTAGACTTTCAGCTAGGAAATCCGAACAGATGAAAAATTTTGAGGGGATAAAAATATGCCTATATCTACCGTTTAAACACTAAAATACGTTTAACAATGCTATGTTTAAGTGGTTTTGAACTATATTCTCGTTGGGTGGCACTGAATAGTGGTGACAACAATAGGAGAAACCTCATAGAGATGGCCACAAGGTGCAGGCCGTGGCTGCTTGGTAGAGGTGGCCTGTTAATGGCGTTTCATGTACAATTCTAGTCTATAATCCACTGTACCTAAAAAGATGGCGACTGGTACATTTACCCACAGTTCTTAGCGCATGAAAACCATAAAATTGCTCATAAAAACGCACAGAAAAGTTTTATACTTCAAACCTAGGACAGGCAATATTGCTATTACAGGGACGAATCTTGCTCCCCTCACCCAAAATATGACTTTCTGTGTAATTGGCCTTGTTTGGTTCGAAAGGAATTGTGGTAAAATGTACAGCCGCCATCTTTTTCCGTACGGCGGATTATTTCGGGACTTTGATTACTGACCACTTAATTGAAGTTGGCCGCTTAATGGCGGTTCAATTCAGTATTGCTAAGTGGTAGAAAAATAACTTTCCAACAGAACTCCCACTTGAATGATTAAAATGTATAAATTTAAATCCAAAATTTATACCACGTTCAACGGAAGTTTATTTGCTGGCATAGCAACAAATACCAGTAAACAAAGTAACGATATCCACAACAAATCATAGATACTGAATAAACTCTAGCTCTTCGCATCGCATCGTGGTCAATGCCGCTTTTTTTGGTTTTGGTACACTGAAAAATTTCAACCCAGCATTACATCTACGACAAGGCTGTTGCAATTTTAGAAAAATGTAAAACATACACAGAGATAAATAAGCCAAGGTAATTTCCTTCCCACTTTATAGTGAGTGCTATGTTATTTGAACAGGAAAAAAACGGGGCTCTTATTAAGGAGAGCATCATCGATTTTCAACCGCAATTTATCGGCAACACCCGACTCAGTTTGTAAATCAACTGCAAGCAACAAGAATAACATATCACTGTAAATCAGAAAGATCTGTTTTCGACCTAAAAACAGGGCCGTTTCGATGAGTAAAATACAGTCCTATTTTTGAGTCTAATTTGGCTCCCTTAAATCAGGGCGAATACGGGGCAATACAGTCCAATTACCTCGGGCTGATTTGGACCCAAGGGACGAAATTGGCCCCAGCGTGGGCTGTAATAGCCTTCTGATTGAGCTGTTTTGGCCTAAATTGTGCTCAAATGGCCCCAGGAGGGGCTGAATCAGACTTTGGCCTGCAGGGCTGCATTGGCACTTTGGGGCTGAAACAGATCTTTTTAATTTTCAGGGTAGGGTCTTGCCCAGTGCATGATCCATTCTTTCCCGCTGTTTCCTACATCGCTAGCACATTTGCCTTCATTTCAAGCGTAACGCTCAATTGAACACGATTTCTTTTAACCCATTCGCCCCTGAACCGCCCGTAACCGCCCGTGTACGACAACCCCCGAATTCCCTGAACCGCCCGTAACCGCCCGTAAAAATGGCCGCTGGATTCAGTCCATTCCCCTCTCCTCCCGGGTGTTTTTTTGTCTTTTGTTTTCACAGAGTGATTGATGGATAATAAACCAATCATTTGCCATCTTTTGCGCATTTTTTGACAGATGATGAGAAGCACCACAGGGTCGGGTTTTTCGAAGAGCACGAGTAAAAGAAATTCGCGAGAGTAATGGCCGCCCGTGTCGATTTCGAATCAAAGTTCGCATCACGTTTGAGAGAATATAGAGATAATTCGACTCTTGATCACTTCAGGTTGTTGAACAGACCTTGTGAAAAACCTTCTGATTGAGATTTAAACGATCTTAAGACTGAAAAAGACAATCCTAGCCCTCAAATTGCCGAGCGCTTCGTAGGTAAACAAACCGCATGGACTATCGATGAAAACTTACCTCGTTCATTTCATTTACTTGCATCCAAGTACGGTGTTCCTCGCAGCAGATGTTTTAAATGTAACTGTTTCTTGAACTGCTGAAGGTGATGCTTTTGTAGAGTTAAAAGTTTGAACAAGGAAACGGATTATGTGCGACGATCGATTTGGATTGACAATCGCCATGAATAAAATTTACTTCACATCGCGCGGAAGCTCACGGAGAATAAACGGTAACCGTCTTTTTATTCAATTATTTACAGTTGCCAAATGATGCTTTTTGTGTGCCTTTTTTCTTTGTGTATAACTATTAACACCTATCGATCTGTGTATTGGTAGATAAAGCATTAATAAAGCAAGTTTGGCATTTAACTTATTTGTGCTTTACTTTGTTGATCGGACATGATCGGGGAGGCACTTCAGTTCAGGATATCAAATACGCTTCCCTGAAAGATTGCGGCTTTGTCACCTTCTCTGGAGAAAGCGATCATTTTTTTTATTGTTGACATTCAAGAATCGAAAAATATATGAAAGAGTGGGAAGCTGAAGTCCAGCATTCCCTTGTTTTATTAAACTTTCCCGTGCTTGATGATATGGAACTCTTCAGATCGCTCTTCGTGAAGTGATCATCACCGAAGTTTCACTACATTTTTCTACGGTGCTTCTCGACTGGACTGATCTGAAAGAGAACTTAATGAAACAACTTTCAGTAAAATGACTTTACAGTGTTGTTGATGTTTTATCGACTTTGTTTATTCCTTTAACAGCGTTTTTGTTACCCGTTTCACCGTTGATTTATCAGTGCAATTATCGCGCGGCGAAGAAATTTTGTTGAAATTCATTGTTTTCGCCTCTTTCCACAGCTTTTTCTTTATCAAATTGCTATTTTTTTTACATACCCTGGCTGCCCATTAACTCATCTAAAAGAAAAAGTTTGTTTGAAAGCCAGAGTTTACCTCTGGTTTTACTGCGCATATGGTTTATTTTAGGCGCTCGCGTACGCTTATTTTCAACCGAAAATTGCCAGGGAATTGGGGGGTTGTCGCACGTAAAAGTCCCAGGAGTGAATGGGTTAAAGGAGGTATAGTTAACATCCTAATACGTGAGACACTTAAGTGATTTTATTGTCTGCATAAAGAGGTTTCATTTGTTAGAGTCCATTAGCTGCGTATTTATATATGACTAAGCGAAACCGGCCGAATTTGTTTTCCTTCAATGAACAAATGAACTTCTCTACACGTATACGTAAACAAGTGATAGAGACTTCAATGTCACAGAGTTTCTCTCTTTTGTAGTTACTTAAATGATCATAAAGCACAACGTTCTAATAAACTGGTCTAGAAAAATTGAACGTACACTTCTAAAACATCGTTCAAAGTCCACAAACTGTGAACAAACTGAACTACATACAGCTAAAAATTTGGTACATTTGCACTCCCAACAGTCACGCAAGAATTTATGCTTGAATTTCTCGAGAAGTAGCTACCGACGAATTGTTTCCTTTCATCTAGCAAGCAAATAAATCTAGGCCTTCATTTATTCTTGACATTTTGCTCGAGCGTAAAATTCAACTTGACTAAAAAATAAAAAAAAAGGATGGATTACTGAATGACGAAGCAGTTTTACTGTTCTTGTTTTTCGTTAAATTCACTTCGCATTTACGTAAAGAAATAAGGGCTTTGGCGTCAATAAAGATAATTTTCCGCGACAAAAGTCGAAATGCCCACACAAAAAATTATTGATATTCGCAATGTAAGGTACGTTAAACAAGCCCCCGCACTCCACGAAAGACAACTGAAAACATTTATAAAAATAAAATACCTATTCTTCCTGTTTCTTGTTACTGAAGACGAATATCTTGATATATTGATATCAAAGTCGAAATCAAGAAAAGAGAAACCAACCGTAAAAACACAAGTTGAGGTTAGCAATCACGACCCAGTAAACAAATATTACGGGCTACCATAGCGCAAATCGATGCCATATTAAACGTTTTGAGCTGGAAGGCATAGTTTCTGGAAGTAAAAGCAATATTTCAAAATAAGTCGTTTACTTTTTTCGTGCCTAAACGGAATTTGAGTGGGATTGAGTGGTGTGACGCGTGCCTTCAATAATGCCAGTGCGGCAAACTTTGAATTGACTATTTCAATGCCATAAATCAGCCAAAGACGAGAAAAGTTAACAGAAAAATATCAAATTTCCTTTTTCGTGAAAACTGAAAAATAAATATTAGAATGCGATACTTCAGACGCGGTTTCGAAGATAACTTACAGAGTGTATAAAGAGTCAATTAGAAGACTGGGAAAGAGAGAAGAAGAAAACGATTTTCTTCAGCAGAAACAAACTGCTAAGATAGAAAATTCGCCAAAGTGATCTCAATCAAAGTGAAAATTGCGCATGTTAACCAGAAAATGAACATGCAACTTTCTTCAATAAAATAAATCCAAAAGTGTTTGGTTACTCAGTTTACAACAAAGCACGTTTTACACTCAACGATTTCAGTACATTGACATCGCGTGCGCGAAAGTGTCACAGTAGATAAATTATACTTGAACGTTTGGGGATCTTTAACAGAATGTACATCGGCCCCTTTGTGCGATTAAAAAGGGCTTTACCGAAACGATCAATTCCGCGTTTAAAGCCACTAGCATTATACAAAGAATACGTTTATATTAAATGCAATTTAACAGTGAGGACGTAACAACCTCGGAGAGAGAACCTGAGAACGAGGTTGAGGACGTAACTGCAAAAAGATAAAAATGCATAGCATTCACGTCACCCTTACCCCGCTGGTAACGTTTTAGGATACTTCTTACCCCACCCAACAGCTGGTGAAGGAGTACTTACCTTTTTTATTCTCCACTCTGATGCTTCTCAATCACTTCACCCTACCGTGTAGTGAACATACGCAACAGAACGGGAGAGAAACCTCATGTGACAAGCGTCACAAGAATTTTGTTTGAAAAAACTTTCCGCCAAACTTCACCTTCCCTTTTAGACAGATCTTTTTGTTAAAGACCAGAAATGTTAACTTTATTTTAAACTGAAGATCATGACAAAACACGGGTTTAATAGCCCTGCCATGTTTGTTATACGGTAGTCCTCTTCTTTTTCTGCCGTCCTGTTGCGTACTATTTACTATCGCTATGGACCTTAACGTCAGGAAAGAAATTACAAACCAAACAAACAAGACTCTTGAGCGCATTTTAAGCTAACAATAACAAAGATCAACTTAAAAAAAAACTGTTTGACAGCACAGTTTAATCTTCTTTAATTTTGTTCATCTGTGCTGTGTTTAAAACATCCTTCAGTGTTTTAAGCGGTTGATTTTGTGTTTCTGATTCTCAGTCAGTTTAATGAACAGTTACCAGTGACTGAATTTGGATGAATTCTGTGACACAGCCTCTTCAACTCTTCAAGCCCCAATAACAACACACCGTAAATCCTCCATTAAGCCCCCTCCATCTAATAAGCCCACCCCCGCCCCCCTCCACCCCTAATTATTCTTCACTATTAAATGATAGATTGTATTAATCAATTAAGACCGTAAAACTTCTGATGTGGAATGATCTAGGATGGTTTATTTACCAACTGGAAGTTCGGATTTGATTCTGATCCTCGGCTGCATGACCTAAAACTTCTTGTACTTGGTCAGCTTTTCCACTTCGTATTCTAGTTCTTTCTGGAGAACTGATGCCATCGTCGTTTCGAAATTAAATGAGCCCCCCGTCTCTATCAAGCCCCCCTTCAAATGGGCTTGAAATAAATAAGCCCCCGGGGGGCCAAATAGAGGATTTACAGTACAAATTCTCCAGTCAGAGACTGAATTCCATACATTTTCTTAAAGAATAAGGAGGAAGTTAATGTGGGTGACTCCTAGGACTTAGCTCACAGTACCTGGTGATGGGGATCCCACATCCTCCAGTCTGCGTTGATGAGCTTCAAACAGAGTGAGGTAATCAGGATCATCTTGCTTCTGTGTCTTAATTATTCCATGGTGTTGACGCACATCCTCCAGTGAACCTTCAGATCCCTCATCTGAAAATTCTGAGGTGTCCAGAACACACCCAAAATTACTGTAGCACTTGAATTAAATGAAAAGCATCCACTAAAAAAACTTACGTTTATCATAAAGTTAATGACTGGATTGCTCAGTGGAGGTTAGGCCCTGGAGAGAAGGGGGGGGGGGGGGTAACTATACAATGATTCATATGGGCAGGGTCGTAGCCAGCTTTTCGACTAGTTGTAGGCCTGGCTGAAAATTGCACACATGGCTAGTGTGCACTGACCTCACCAACACTTTGTGTTCTTAAGTTTTTTAGCTCACCCCAACAACACGTAATTTATTACAAGGGGTAGAGTGATCAAACCAAAAGTTTGTAGACCCAGGGCCTGCAGGTCTATGGGCTGGCAACACACCTCACACGGAAGCTATGGGAAATTGAACAGCTAGGAAGTTTTTTTGGTTCTATTTTTCCTTTGTTTCATCTCAGTGTAGCTGGAGGTCATGCTCATAGTGTGAGCCAGGGGAAATCCATGGCCAGCAGCCCTTTGTGACAGCAAGCCCTGTCTGTTGTAAGGCTAAAAATCCAGGAACATGACATCCCATTAACAGAAAAATTGGCAAATTGCAGTATTGTGTAAGCTGGTTATGGTCTATATCTACAAATAAATCTAAAGGCTGTGGGGATAAAAATCCATGCCACATTACATATGTCAGCATCATCTCCCCCATCAGCCCAGGACCAGTGTTCTCCCTGCATGAATTTTAGCTCAGCAGGTAAGGGATCATTCATGGCCGGTAAGGCAAAAATATGCCCCGGAGGTGCATTTTTTTCTGGGGGAGGGGGGTAGTGGAGTGAGAGACATGTCCCCACCCCGGGAGGAGCTAAGTTCTTTGAAACATCATTTTCTCATTTAAAGACCTCTTTTCCACAAATCAGTCATTGTCATCTTAAGACAGCAATTTTATTTATCCCAACAATTTATTTTATGCTGTCTTCAATGTTCTCTTTCCAAAATATGTGGCCCATAAAGAAAGGCTGTATATACTTAAGAATTTTTCCATATATTCATTCATTTCCTTGATCGGATCGGATCACAACTTGCATATTTTTCAAAACTACTTATTTCATTTTAGTTAACCTTCAAGCAGTTGCAGGCGGTAAGAAGTGTTGCTTCAGAGCGTAAATTTTACCGGTTACCACCTGATAAGGAGGCCTGCAGGACTACAAGCAAATCTCAAAATGAAACTTACCAGTCTCCTCTTCTTCCTCGTCATGCGCTGTAACCTCTGTGTCATCATCTGTTGATCTAGGAGCCCTTGAATCAGCTCCCACATTTGAGGAACTGACTTTGGAGCTTCTGTTGTCTTCCACCAGGAAAATGTAACGATCTCCATCCTGGATGAGGCGTGTAGATTTTGTCGCTGGTGATGTGTGATTGCTACTGAGAACTATGGGAACTGCGAATAGGAGAGACAAGGACTAGAACAAGATAATGTTTATGGGAGCCCAAGAAAGTAAATTTTAAATTTCACAGGAATTGAGAAAACACAGGTAAAATCATCATGGGTATAAGATTTCATTTTGTGAAATTTGAAGCTCTTGAACTTTGTTTTCTCAAGCTCTCATTAGAACCTTTTCTTTGGATTTATTTCATATAACTTATTGCATTTATAGCCCTCGAAAAGTGTAAAAAAGAAGGCAATATGATTGAGATTAGGCTTTTGTCCACTGAAAATTAAATTACTCAATTTCTTAAAGGATTCTGTCTTAAGCTGTCAATTATGTTTGCATGAAAGTGCATTGTGGAAAATTATAAAATTAAGATGACCCATTTTATGTAATAATTGCTGTTTAGGCTGCTGATCAGTTTTCACCAACTACTAAAAGTTTTTTTCACAAAAAAATATTATTGTAATACAACTATATGTACGACAAATCTACCTTTATCAAATGATAAAATCAAATCTCTGATGTGGTTTCCTCCAGGAGGTTTTGAACAGTTAACTTTTGCTTCATCTTGATGACTGATGCCTGCTTGAGCAAACGTCTTTGGCTGTTTATCTGACAAAATAAGTGCGTGGCATAAGCAAAATAATACAGGATTGTCTGTGAATTTAGCTTGTTCTTAACATGTACAACCTCATTTACACTGAACTGCTGAATCAACCATTCCATTTACAATTTGACTCACTACTTGGTTCTTGTAGAGATCAGGTACATCTTCAAGCATAATGTTGGTTATAATTTAACATGAAGTAAGAAGCATGTACTCTGGTTAAATGCCAAGGTCTCTCCCTACCATAAGCATATTCTTTTTATTGCTTTAACTGTTGACAAACAATACCTTCTTTGACTGTAGCTTCTGTTGACTTTGAAGGAGACACATTTTTTTCTCCTGCCTTAGCATCCGTTGGGGCAGCTGAACTTAAAGAGCAACTTGTTTCAATTGTTTTGTGCGGCATCAGAACTAAACCAGCTATACCTTGCATTCATGCAGCCTATAAAAATTGCAAGGAATCATTGCTATATTTGTGATATATTTGTGGATTTTAATAGAAACCAACGAAAACAGGCAGTTCAGTGAACAGTTTTTCACCAACACAAATTAAGTCAATAGTTGATCAAAATCTCTTTAAAAATAAAAAATAAAAAAACTAACACAGTTAAGCATACCAATAAAGCTTAGGTTTGTGACTATTATGTTCAAACGAACCGTACCACTATATTTTCCATAGATGCACTTGCAAGACTTGTCTTATGGCCTTACTAAAACTAGCTATTTAAGCTTACACGTGTTCAACGCAAAACTTCGTTGAGTGCGGTACTTAAACTTTTTTGTTTGACTGGCCTTCGTTATTTCATTCATCTGAACTGTAACTAGGCTCCCTTTGTCGTGGATGTTTCTATGGTAATTAAAAGATTGCTATGACAATGTGAGAAAGACATGTCTGGACCTTTTTGCAACTTTTCACTCATCTTGTACATTTCTTTTGTACGTTTCAACTTTGCCAGGAGTCGACACTGACACTTCTCCTAGATCATTGCCCTGAAACTAAAACAAAATTATAACTTACCTTTCCATACAACCTTTCATCTAAAGAACAAACTGGCAGTTTTTGTTAACGGTTTCACTATGCTTACTGCAAGTGTGTTACGAATCCCTTTCAAACAGATTCAAAGGTGCGAAGAGTGGCGAAGCTTCGTTGAGGTTTGTTTGTCGTTCCTTTCGTTCAGCGGTGTCAATATTAAAAACTAGTACTCAGGTGACCGCGGTCAAATGAAAAATACACGAAAACCGGGGGATGAAAGCATAAAAAAATATAGCGGAAATTCGCCCAGTTCGAAGTCCGAAGTGCTGAAAAAAAGAAAAAACAGAAACTGCGTACTTGCACAGCCATTTTTCAAAGAATTTCAGATCAGGCGCGAAGCATTTTCAAGGACACAAAACCTTTTTTTGGTTTTCGTTATCATCTTTTTTTCAACTTCATCGTAAATGAAATCTGAAAAAAAGAAAAAACAGAAACAGCGTGCTTGCAAAGCCAGTTTTCAAATAATTTCAGGTCAAGCGCGAAGCATTTTCAAGGACACAAAAACTTTTTTGGGTTCCCGTCATCATCTTTTTTCAACACCATGGTAAATGAAATCCCGCTAAATGAGACGAACTGGGAGGACTGAGGACTGGGACTGGCGGATTGAGTGAACACAGAGCACACGAGGATGCCTTTCAGACGGAGCAACGCACCGGGTACAATCAAACGCGTAATGAACAGTTCGTTCAGAGACCTGACCTGCCAAATCCTGCTTGAATACACTTACCTCGAAGATACTCTAGAGTTCGGCAACACACACGTTTGAGACAAATTAAAAGCAGTGTTGCGTTGTCCTGGAGGCCAAACCTTATAACCTAAAGCTTCAAACTCGAAAGGGTCAATAATGTTGTTTCGCCATTGGGTCCACTATCTGGATCACGTTGTTAAAAACTGCCGCGCCTAACTTGATCCAACTTTTAGAGTGGTTTTCGTTTGAGTGTCGTAAAACCAAAACCAAAGTAATTACTCTGGCCAATCACATAGGACACAGACAATACATTGAACCAATCAAAACTCGAAGTAATTACATGTGGCTGACGCAAAGCGCGGAAAAATGCATGCGAGCGCGTCACAATTGGCTTTGGTTTTACTTCTGATTGGATGAAAAGGTGCGCGAGTCTTTTAAGCCAATCGCATCGTGTAGAAAGTGCAAAACCAATTACTTTTCGACACTCAAATGAAAACCGCTCTGAATAGTATCTATACCTTTCCGTACCACACAAAGGTTGATAAACAGGCTACTTTCAATGTTGAGCAGCTGAATTTATTTCGTCATTCAGATATCTTCCCGCTTTTACATTTTATTATGAAACTACCATTTGTTAGATAATTAAAAAATACTCCAAAAAGGTAATACAAAAATATATAATTTTGAATACTATACAAAAATACACTACTTCTGCAAGCATCTATAGCGTTACGATATTTAAGTTTATTTCAATATATTCTACACAACTTTGGTAAAGGCTCTAAACGTCCAACTCTTTCAATTTCAAAAAAATATTTATATATATATTATCGCTAAGCAACCCTTAGGGATTTTTAAAATTTTGGTCGCGAAACACGCGAGACGAGGTTACCCGTCTCTCTCGCGAGAAAACGCGCATGAGAAAATCTTTCGCGTCATCGCGTGTTTCCCCTTATTTCAATATAGAAATACATATATGTATCAAATATCAGATCACGACCCTGTGGATCATATATGACAAATTGTACGAACCATTAGAAATGTTCAGGAGGGAGGTGGATGAGAAAGTCAGAAAGAAAAAGAAAAGGGCCATTTGTTAAACATAACCACAAAACTGACAAAGAAGAACAACAGTCACAAATTGGATCTCCAAAAGAAAATAGTCTGCGAACCATAACTCTTCCTGTGGTCCGTCACTTATTACGTGAACTGTATTATTATATTGAGGGCAGATAAATTCTCTAATCTTGCACTAGCTTAGATTATTTACAGCCTCTGTTTTTTCAACGCACACAGAAAGGAATCCACCAATTAGCGAGCTTAAGGTGGATGGTTAGAGAGTGGACAAGCCCCCCTTCCTCGGTCTTCCCATTGATGCAGAAGTCCAGTTTATCGAGCATAAACACTGTCACTAACAAAACATTGGGCTGTGAACAATCTAATGTTGGCAGTTTGCCTCTACCTAATATCAAATTATAGACCAACCTGGTCCCAACATAATTTCTTCAACCATAAGAAAATAAAGAGAATATAGTAATGTTAGTTAAAAAACATATATTTTATATTTGGTCTACCTAGGAACAACCCCTTACTGCATTGCTTCTTACTCCACCACCCAGCCAAAAAGGAATAAAAACAAGGCATGTGACAAACGTTTGACGATATTACTTGGCACTCACTGCTGATTACTTCCTTGTTATACACAAGCATTAGGCATTGTTCAGTTGTAAAAAGTAAAAAATAAAAATAAAAATAAAAAATAAAACATTAAAAAAACACACTATAAGTACTTTGAATGGCACTATAGTCAAACCAATAGTGGCTCTGGACCCTTTGATGTCCACATTAATAAGGTTTGACTGCACATTTTCTGATGCATTTACTACAATGAAAGAGAGCTTTTAGACTCAGTGATACATCGCAATTACGTCATCTCCGACAGACGAAGTATAGTCGCCACTGTTTTGTCTGGGCCTCTTTTACTCCTTTTAAATAAGAAAGCCTTGAGTGGTTCAATGTAGCCTGCCAGCAAGATTTCTGGTAATATTGAAACCGTCATAAGTCATGCTTGAGCAAGTTGCGAAAGGTACGGCTACCCTCTGCCTCTTGCAATGCAGGTGTGCTATAGTTATTGCTTCTTTATGGAGATTCCAGTATATAATGTATGTGATACTTGAAAAAATGTCTTTCAATTGCGGGGCAAACAATTAAATATCATTGGCCTTACAATCTGTGAAATGCCACAAGTAAGTATTACTCACGGATGTAAGGAATTCTCTCTAGAGTACCCTTATGGAAATATATACGGTAGGGAGGGGAGGGTATATAAAGTACTAACGTTTCTACTAGTTAGCTGGTAGTTCTTCATAAAAATCCTCATCAATAGGCTCTGAAATAAAAATTACACTGCAAATCAACACCTGAAATCAGAGAACACCAACCTATGTATGGCAGCCTTCTCCACAGTCTTTTACTATGAACTAACAACTCATTACCAGTTCGTTTTAAGATATTTCCCATGCATATACTGCAAATAGGGATAATTTAAATATCAATGATCAATACAGCTCATTTTCATTGATCATTATCTTTCATACTATGTCTTATACTCTTATTTTAGGTTAAAGATGAGCTACCTTTTACGGAAAAAGAGGTGTTTACCAGTGGAAAAGCTATATCTAAAAATTGAAGAACTTGTGACTTCTCACTCCCTGCCCTTGCAAAATTAATGTGATAATGTCCAGTATCATGTACCGTGAAAAGAAAATCATGAAGTTAACTACAGCACTCTAAGGAGTAATTTTTATTACCTTGTCCACCAATATCATCATATACTTCTTGGTCATAACCCTCTGAAATTAAAGGAACAAAAAACTCCTAGTCAATTGACAATAACTTGAAAGCAAGATCTCTGTTTGGGCCCTCCAGAGCGAGAGGGAATGGCTCTCATGGATTAGCAGAAAGCAAAGACAACTGCAAGGGAATGAGGGAATTCCGGATAAATTTAGGTTTCAGGGAAACTGCCCACCGACCCCTCCCCTAACCCACCATTTTGCCCTAAGTGAGAAGTAAGTGCTGATGTTGACTTAGGGGAGGGGTATGTGGGCAGTTTCCCAGAAACCTAAATTTATCCGGAATTTGTAGCTACAGGTACAAGTGAGGGGTGTTACTTTCTAAAGAAACCTAGAGTGCATTAGCCTGTGAACACAGACATATTTCAGGTCGTCGCTTCTCTCCACCTGAAAAATAATGGGCCGAGCGAGGCGGTGACCGGAAATATGACTGTGTTTGCAGGCTAAGAGTGCAGTGCATGGGAAGGAAAGAACTTATTGTACAAACACTGAAACTTAGATTTTTTGAAATAATTGATAAATATGTGTTCATTTGTCACCATAGCAAGACGCAAGGGTTCTTCATTGCAGATTCTTCTTCCCGCATCAGAGAAATACTCAGGAGTGTTCCCCTACCCAAAGTGAACAAGAGCAAAAAGTCTGTTAAACTTAACAGCAAACTTGTATACCTTCTTCAATTTGATCTTTACTCTGATATTTGTCCACGTCTTCATAAAAGTCCTCAGTTATAATGGCACTGAAATTTAAATAGAAAAATTAGTAACGTGTTTACCTTACATTTCAATACACTTGCAGGGGGGATCCAAACCTTGAGACAAGGGTGGGGAGGGGGGGGCAGTCATCCAGACCCTCAGATGGTGGGGGAGGGGGGCAGTATGGAAAAATTTTTTTTCGGCCATTGGAGCCTCAGTTTGGTCTAAAAATAAAGGCCCGGGCCCCTTCCCTGGATCCGCCACTGACTTGCGTCATAATTTTCAAATACTGTAGGTACTATGGTGAGAATTGACATTCGTGTTATGAGGCATCATACTATTAAATGTTAGTTGTTACAGAATTTTTATCATCTAATTTAATACAATAAAATAATATTGTCCAAATTGTTCTTTCAATATTATGTATGTAAAGCAAATGAAATGGTTGATCAGCTGGTGATCATTTTTGTTTCTGGCAGGAAAAGGAATCTAGATTATTTAAGTGTACTAGATGTAGACTTGTTTCACAACAATGTGGAAACTGACCTTTGCTGTAGAGTAATAATAATTAAAAAGCTACTTTACCTGAGCCTGTTTCCTTCACTGTCAATCTGAAATTTAATCAAAATCATATAATCTCAATATAAGCTACTTTGCAACAAAGATGGGCATGTTAGGCCCTATTCCCAAGGAGGGGGGTAACCCTGGTGCTAGGGTTACCCTAGCAAGAGGGTTACCCTAGCCCTCGCATATTTCTTTTTTTTTTCACACGACTTGTTTACAAGGAGGTAGGGTTACCCTAGCGCGCGATAGGCTGTCTACAATGATAATATTTTCTCTTTTATTCATAAATTTAACGTGTTTTCCATAGAGAACTTTAAGATTATTTCAAATCTTGGACCATTACAAAGAATGTCACGAATGATGAAACACATCAGCAAAGCTGGTAAAGTTGACCCAGGTGATAGGGTAACCCAACCTGTGAAATTTGCTTGTAAACCAGAGCTAACTTTAACCCCGCTTGCTAGGGTAACCCTAGCACAAGGGTAACCCTCTCTACTTGTAAACAGGCCCTTACATTATGAGAACTTAAGTGACTTGTTTCATTTTCCTCAAAAAATTGCTGATTTCTGATGCAAGGACTTGTCGCATTCAGCATTTTCATTGTCTTTTGTTCAAAGGTGGAAAAAAAACAAAACTGATCAAGATATCTGTAGATTTTTTCATCACTTCTTATTATTTAAAATGTAGCCAAAGTATGCAGTAACAACCTAAAACTTACTTTTAGTTGAATAAGCTCCGTTGGTACGTAGCCCACTGGAAAGGCAAACAAACAAAAGTAGAAAGGCAAGCAAACAAAAGTTAATACTTATGAGAAGTTAAATTATGAGAAAAAACTGTCCCTCTCAGTAATCTCTTTTCCAAAGAAAAAACAATGATGATGATGATTACGATGATGATGATGATAAGTTTTAGGTTTTTAAACCTGATGATTAAGGATTGATGCCTTTGTGTAACACCAACTGGTTTTGAGGTTTAAAGAATGGGGCAGGGAAAATGAGAAATGTCATGTATATGGTTACTATAGGTACTGGACAGTAACAGAAACAAGTGTGCA
The DNA here is from genome assembly GCA_964035705.1 of Porites rus. Lineage (NCBI taxonomy): Eukaryota > Metazoa > Cnidaria > Anthozoa > Scleractinia > Poritidae > Porites > Porites rus. The sequence goes on along the minus strand of OZ038003.1, from coordinate 6,117,756 downwards.
ATCAAATGAAAGTATAATACATACAATGTCCTTCTGTGTTCTTGACCAGCCATTTTCCCGAAGGACATCCTTTTTCACAAACAACAACCAAAGTCTCGCCTTGCTTTGCTGACAGTTCAAATTTCCCTTCACCAGGGAAATTGCTTTTCAATTCTCCAACCCCATGACTTTCTTCACTTCCTGGTTTCAACTGCAAATGTAAAAAGATAGGAAGTTAACTAATGAGGCAATTTACAGTCGATAAATGGAAAGGCTTAGTAATTCATGTAGATGCTAGTTAGTGTATTGAAAGGTTTCACAGTAAAGCCTTGGCTGGTTCATTGTTTGTGTTCTTGGGCAAAACATTTTACAAGATTATTATCATAACAGTGCCTCAATCAACCCTGGTGTACAAATGGGTTCTAGTGAATTCTATGCCTGAGGTGGAGGGGGGGGGGGGGGGTGTAATATATTACCACGATGGTGTAGCATCCCACCCAGGAGGGAGTAGAAATTCCTAAATTCTACATGCCATGGAAACTGGCAAAAGCCTTGGTCTGATTGGCCACTTTTAAATGGCTCAAACACAGACTTCCCCTTTTTCACATTCAAATACTATAATGGTAACTGTTGGCTAACAATATAAGATGAACAGGGTTATGATATTCAACAAACAACAAACTGATCAACTTAAAAAACACACCTTGTGTTTCTTCCGAAGCTCCCTATCATCCCTTTCTCTTTTCTTTTTTTCTTCTTCTCTTCTCTTCTTCTCTTCTTTTTCCTCTTTTTCTCTTCTTTTCTCTTCCTCCTTTTTTCTTTTCAGTTCTTCTCTCTCTTTCTTTTTCTGTAGTTCCATCTCCTTTTTAAGATCCTTTTTCCCTTTTTCTTTAATCTGTTCTCTACAGAAATGGTTAAAAACAAACCAAAGCAGCTCTTCAGGGACTGTTTCTATTTGATGGTCAGTGCGGGGGAGTTGAGCAAGATGGACACATTTTTTTAAGCTCCCCTCACTTTCTTATTCTAGCTGATTTTTCTTTTATATTCTTTCTACTTTTTTACTATTTCCAGCTTTGCTTTCTCGTTCCTCACTTTCTTTAATAATTTCTTTCCTGGCTTTTGATCTTTGTGTAATAAAATTATTGTAAATAATGATTGTATTGTTGTCCACAGAGAATAGCTCTGGTAATTGTGGGTAACATAATAATAATATTATATAATAATATTATCGTAAATTTTTATCAAAATGAGTAAACTGTCATAAGTTGTTGTTGTTGTGACATGCGCACATACTCTTTTGACTATTACTCGTTTTCAGATAATAGCCATTGAACTGCAATTTGCTGGACAGGAAGAATACTTAATGAACTATTACCAGTAATTTCGTTCTCCAACTCCAATTTACTCGTTTCTCCAACCACCTCAGACATTATAATGATGGGTATACCCATCAAAGACAAATTTTAGGTTTCTTTATTTTCAGTTGATAGTGAACTGAATGGGTGCAACTCAGTAGGTTAAGAAAATATTACTATAATTATACTACTACATGAGAAATGTCTGCAATTTGATTGGCTTAGGGCAGTGGTATTTCAGCTTAATTTGAAATACCTACATGTGAAAATTACAAACCTTTTGCGGGTAGTAGTATAAACAACTAATAGCATGATTTCTAGGTGATATTTGGCATAAATACCACTCGTGATATTTCAAAATTGTCTCAAATTTCACTCGCTTAACGGCTCGTGAAATTACGTATAACAATTTCGAAATATCACTCGTGGTATTTATCCCAAATATCACTACAAATCATGCTATTACCTATACTAATACCTTGGAGTCGCTGTGGGTGAAAACTTATTTTCAACAGGTGAATCAAAGCCATTTTCTGATTCTCCCTGTTGCTCTCCAGGTAACGCTTCATACATTTCTTCACCAAACGTCTCTCCACTGCCTACAGCACTAAAATCTACAATAATATTAAAAACAACATTTTAAAATCCAGTTTAAACAGGTACATTAGTGCCAAGGGTCCACAGTAGTTTTTTTTCTGGAATCCTAGATTTTCACAGACTTACACGAAATGTAATATTTGAGGACTTCAGACTGTAGAGTAGAAGAGGCAGGAAAGATTCTGGATTACAGTATTTGACTTTACAAATGAGATATGGGATCTGGAAATTTGGTCACCTGTGAGACAGGGAACTGGAATAAAGCCCAAACTACACCAATAGCCATCTTTAATTCCACAACAGCCACCTCCTCTACAATGGCCAATCTCCTTTGTCCTGTCAGACAGTCCATACATTGACTCTTCTTTAAACGTCTCTACAACAGCCACTTTCTGCTCCCCCCAAGGTGGCCGTTGAGGCCGAGAGGTTTAACTGTACTTCTAAATAACCCCAGACACTTTCATTTAAATAAATTTGTTCCGGGAGTGTGGGAGAGGGCAGGAAAGCAACTCCAAAGCCCTTAACGCTCCCTCTTTTTGTACTTATTTGTCCTGCCCCTGTGATCACATACCATTTCTTAGATGGTTCTGAGCTTCTTCAGCCACTGTATCAAGGTCATCATAATTCTCTTCACAGATGGGCTCAGCATTCTGTGCATCATCCATGCTTCTATTTATTTCATTAACTTTTTCTTTGATTTCATCAACATCATCATAGTTTTCTTCAAGGATCCCTGAAGTTTGAGAAAATAAAATACTTTAAATTCAGTATTGAGGCTCTTTTATGGTGGAGGGTACATGTGTCCCAAGTCTGAATTTCAAACATTTTGTTACTCCTAGCCAGGTCCCCGTCAACAGTATTCTATTATTTTATAATTTGTCACTTGTGATCCTCAAGGTTGCAGTTTCAATTGATCATCTTTATGTCATTTGCTAGCATTTAATCTGTCTAACTTTGCCTTTTTAGGGCCTGATGTTGCATCTTCTAACAGATTATCAGCATTTAAAATCTTCTTCAGTTAATTTACACTGTATTTGAGTTCAAAATGGAAGTGAAAAATGCCCCTGTTATAGTTTTAGTGACTTTGAGATTGTTTTGAATTATTCATTAATTTTGTTGCACAAGCAAAAGGAAGTTTTATAAAGAGAAAAGTTAATGCATGTATCAGAACTCACTTACAATTAAATCTCCCCAAGCACTCTTAGCCTGTCCTTAAATTACAATAAATATTAGAAGATACAGAAGTTTTCGATTAATTTACAAACTGTACCACTGTCTTCTTCAGCTGTTTGTTCAGCCTTAGCTTTGTCCAGAATCTGAGCTTTTGTCTCCTCATCAACATCATCATAATCTTCTTGCTGGAACTCATCAGCTTCAGTAATAACATCATCTATGGCTTATTAACGAGAATCAATATTACATGCACAATCGACTCTCTCTAAGACAGACAACTTTGGGACTGGTACTACGTGTCCATATTGGAGAGATATCCATCTTATAGAAAGTCAACCAAAAGGAGTAAAAAAAAGCAGGGACCAACTCTAGGTGTCATGTTTGACCACTGGGCATAAACATGCTACGCGACAAACAAACGATAACTTGTCCCCTGTACTTTGCCCTAGATTCCTTATTTTTCAGGATATTTAAGGGCTCCAGCATCATAGCACACACTATTGATCACAGCAATAATACTAAGGATGGACAAACTGCATGGACACCCACCCTCCCAAAAACCCACCCCCTCCAACACCCTTTTTGCTTTAGGTTTCATATAACCCTTTAAGCCCCATTATCCGCATACAAATTCTCCACACTGATCTCCATACATTTCCTTTAAGAATTAGTTGAGAGAATTTAATAAAACATCAAGGTGTTTTCTCATTCGTGATCATTCTTTATATTCTCACAACCTTATCTCTTGACAATGTATGGAGATTGTTAGGAGAAAATTGCTGTTGGTCACTATTGGGACATAAAGGGATAAAAGATAATCAACCACAATACCTATGCTGCCTTCCATATTCCTAGGCAAAGACAAAGTATTTCGTCGATGAGCAATCACAATGTCTGCTCGACTATACTTTGCCAAAATGTCCTCTAAACCCTCCACTTTAACTGGCTTTGAAGGAGGCTTTCCCAAGCTTTCAAGCGTTGGCAAAATGCGGAGTATAGGTTCTCCTCGTGAATCTTTACAGATCACAAGATTCCTATTAACATCAGTTGAGTTCCCTTTATTCTCCTTTGAACTGTCATCAGATGAGCTTGAAAGTTTCCTTTCGCTCTCTCTGCCATTAGGATGGGGTTTAGGTTTGGGTTTGGGCTTTGGCTTAGGCTTGGCAGTTTCCTCTGCCTCATTTTGATTTCCCTGTTCAACAATAACTCTCCTCTGTTTAATTTTCTTCAAAAGTTCATTTTCCGGTTCATCACTGCCAGCAGATGTAAGATGTTTGTTATCAACATCTTCAGCAATCAAGCTATCACGAAAACCCGTCTTCTTAAGTTTGAATCCAGGAATCAACTGTGTTATTTCTGGGTTACTATCCTGCGTTTTCAATGGTCTATCCCTTGGTGGAGAGGCCTTTTTGGGCAGTGCCTTGGGTGGAGGAGTTCGCCGTAATGAACTCCTCTTCTGCTGTACCTCATTCAGTGGAACTGACATTTTTATAACTGGTCAAATAAGCACTGCAAAATCCACTGAAAGACAGATAAAATATGTTGGTGTGTATAAGAGAAATCATTTATTATTGATAATTAATTAACCAGTAAAATTAAAGAGATATCAAATGTCCCTTATGGTCAACTGCGTGGTCTGGAGTCTCATCTTTTGTAAGATCCGGAGAGACGGGGCGTAAGCTCTTACCCACCTCTCCCACCCCATTTTTTTATACGATTTTGTATTTTCAATTTCCATATTTCTTAGTTTTACTAGTTCTAGTTGTGTTCCTGTTTATTGTCCAGTTATCAGCCCTGCAATTATTTCGCACTGTTCAATAACTCATTTTGAGTTATTTTGTTAATAACCTGGTCCAAAATAATCTTTAACATAACCTAGTACTGTAAACAGTTTAACCAGGTTATTTTTCTTTGTCAGCTGTCAGATTTAAGTGTGCTGAGAAAGAAGCTGAACTTGGACACAACACAAACTTTCACTTAACCCTTTAAGTCCCAATAGTGACCAACAGCAATTTTCTCCTAACGACATCCATACATTGTTATGAGATGAGGTTATGAGAATAATTAATTAACTGATCACCTAAGAAAAAATACTTTGATCTTTTATCAAATTCTCTCAACTCATTCTTTAAGGAAATATATAGAGATCAGTTTGGAGAGTTTGTATGTGGATATTGGGGCTTAAAGGGTTAATTTCTTCCACAAGTAACATGAACAGTCCCTCTTTTCACTTTCCTTACACTGTACATACCAACTCTTATGCATACTTGGGCTACCTGTGCCATGGCTGGCTTATCTACAATACTCGTCACAAATCATTGAAACAGACACCGCTTCTCTTGAATTTTCTAGAAAATTCTTGAGATTTACTCCTCACACTTTTGTTCCAACTGTAATGTGCCCTCTCCCTCCCCAATGTTCAGCCATGCATATATTGAAGCACTGAGACCACTGTAATACCCAAATCAACATTGGGAAAGGGGAAACACACACACGTGTTTCAAGATTTTTTACGAGGATTACGGGGGGTGACAACTCTAACAAAGGCTGTTTGGGCAGTCCTATCAATAACTTTATGTTCTCCCGGAAATTTCGTCGACCCTCCCGAATTTTTCGGTGGCATTCCCCATAAATGTTTAACTTCCCAAAATTGTTTCAACAATTAAAATTAAAATTTTGATTAGAGATTTTTTGCAGATTCTTGTTAATTTTGTAACTTGTTAATTATCTAACCTTAGTTATTTTTTCGTTTAGAGAGTGTCATGTTAACACAGAAAGACTGTCAAACTTTTTAAGTATATAAAATCGTGTTTTTTTGTTTTTTAATCACTGATGAATCGGCGAGCAGTGAAGGCGGCAACCCCTCTAGGGGGGTCTGGGGGCATGCTCCCCCAGAAAATTTTGAAATCTTGGTGCTCTGAAACGCCATTTCTAGCGTTCTGAGAGGACAAATTCTGTCCAAAATGTTCTCTAAATCAATTGTCCTTTTTATGCTTATTTTTATTGGCGCGACTTCGCGTAGAAGTAGTCAATTTTATTTTATACAAGTTGTGCGGTTTTTGAAATTGCTCTGGATATCACTTTCAGCTAAGTATAATCTGTGTGGTGTCTTTGTATGAGTATCATAAGAATTCATTTGAAAATTTCAGAACAACTGTCGAAATCTGAAATTTTCCTATCCCGAACGCATATTGATCGGGATTCGGGATTTTCGAGCAAAATCGGAAGGACCCCGACAAGATCAGGATGATTAAAGAGTCTTCACAGACATACTACTTTTTATGGCCTCATTTGTGTTTAACAAGGTTAAACGAGTTTCGTTTTTTTCTTACATACTTCTTATGTACTTCTTTCAAGTTTTTCAGTATGCAATCAGTGGAATGTGCTCTTGAAACTCGTTAACGTGCAGCGTAAAAATACCCCTGAACTAATGAATGATGGGATCTGGTGTGAACTGATAGTATGTGCCTTCCACCGGTACGTTTATTGTGTCAATCTGCTGGGGATTGCACGTGGTCAATCGCAGTCGAACTTCATGCTATTTTAGTTGGAAACGTTGCTGATTGGTCTTTTCATATCATGGGGAGTTCAGCCGTTTTCAAGTGTCAAAATTCATAGAATACAGCGCATACACTGGGTGCATATCACTGTATATATATTGTTTGATAACATGTAATATCAAATCTCAATGTCCCGAAAATATCTCATATTTCCCGAAAAATTTCCCAGGTTTCCCGATTCCCGGCAAAATCTCCAGATTCCCGGAATAAATTTGTTTTTCTCCCAAAACAGCCCTTGTTAGAGCTGTCACCCCCCGTAGGATTGTAGATCTGTAGGTAGCACTGCAACCAAGCACTTAAACCATAGTAAACTACAGTCGAACTTCTCAGTACAGACACCTCTCTATCACGAACAGTCTCCTATGTACCGACAAAATTCTCATACATTTCCTCTAAAAAAAAACCTCTAAAATACAGACCCTCTCTAATACGGACAACAGACACAAAATCTCGGCCCTTGGGAGCAAATTCATACAAACTTAACCTCTTTATTAGAGAGACTCCAGGACAAGGTGTCAATAATTTGTGGTGTATATACCATTTCCTGTCGGCAGTTACACAAACATTGACACTTCATCAGTCAGCGATACCAATACCAGAACATGTCTTAGGCAAAGTATTTAGTTTTCTTCCAAAATTTGTGTACATGTACAGCATGTATGTGAGAAGTACAATAACATTAATCAATTTCGATTCAGAAATTAACAAGACAAAGAGTTTTGGGCTTGATTTTACTTACTGAACACTCTAACCTATCAGTGGGGTCTTAAAAGTGACGTAATCATAGTGACCTCTCTAATACAGACACCTCTCTAATACGGACACTTCACTCTGTCTCTTCGGTGTCCGTATTAATTAGAGAGGTTCAACTGTATTTTCAAATATATGTGGAGCTCAGAACAACAATCAGCACAAATCAGCGCTTGTGTGATTAATCAAATTTCATCTTAAAAATAAACGGTACTTTAATTACATGGGTTAAGCTCTGATCGCCTTAGGGATCGTTCACATATTTGACATAGAAGTTATAAGGTCCCGGTAAAATCTTGCCGGTCGAGGAAAAAACAAGCAAATAAATTGGCACAAATGTACCACAAAAATATCGGAAAATGCAAAAGAAAAGATTTAATGGCAAAATAGGCGACTCAATCCATTCAAAAAACGATAAACTTATCTAGCTTCCGGGAGAGAGCTCGCTACTTGAAGCGCGAACCTTGAACAAAACATTAGCTTTCAATTTGATTTTTAATCATTGACCTCAGCTTTGGCAATATTTATCGCTAAAGCAAAAAATATTCATCCTTCTCTTGATTATGAATAGCCCTGAATTCTAAAGAGCATGATAAATCTAGGCAGCAAGACTGTTCACGTCCATTTTATGTGCAGAGCTCATTCACAAACAAGAATTTCTTGTTCACTTTGTAAAGGTCAAGGAATGCAAATGTCCTCCGTTGTGAATAGTCAATACGAAACCTCATGAAATAAGATCATTAGAAAAGATTATAACGATTAATATTATGCTTTCAACTCTACACTAACAGACGTTCACGATATCGAAAGTTAGCCATCTAAGCACCTTCATTAGGTTCACAAGATAACAAAAATTTCTTCAACTTTAAGAAGTAAAGTGACACACGCCGAAACTCATACGGGAAAATGAACAATCAAAACGAGACACTTCCCTTCAATATTAACATTTAAATGCCCCTAAATCTAAAAGAAATCTGTAAACATACCTATGCTTGCTACATGGGGTAGTTGAATTGCAGTATTCAACGAAAAAATTCTTGTTGAAGATCAGAATTCTAGCACCCTTTCAAACTGGAAGCGATCGTGCTGCAAAGCGCTGCAAAATACTTCCGTTTGACCAGCATTGGGCAATCTAAGACGCATTTTGATTGGCTTATTTTGACAATAAAATACAATTTTTGATTGGATATTCACTCTCCACTTCCCTTTTGTTTTCTCTGAAACCAGTTTAATTTAACTGAGTTGCATTTTCCGCATGCTACAAAAATAGAAACCTTAATCAATGAATCTCGCCAAAAATATCTTTTAATTTTTTGCCCGGAAATTTTAAACTCTTCTAAAAGAAAGTTGACAACCTACGATCAAATGGTCCCTAGAGGGAGAGGAGCGACCTAGACGACCCGTTAAGACTCATTTTTTCTCGAGGCCGAAAACCACTTCAGAGATTTGCTCGATCTTCTTACAGGGTCCCCCGGAGGAGGGGGGAACTCCGCATATGAAACGGGTGGGGATGCTCGTCGGAAATTTTGATTTAAACCCCTAAAAGAGACCGATCCGAGCGTAGCTCAAGCTTTTTTTTGCCCCTAAAAGAGACCATGTTAAAACACAGGCAATACACATATTTTTATATTTTTTCACTTGCAACCCTAAACGACACCTTCACGGCTAAATATTATGGCGTTTTGCCCAGAACACCCTGAGTGAGACCAAAATCCGAAATTTACACCCCTAAGCGAGACGACGAGCATCCCCACCCCTTTTATATGCGGAGTTCCCCCCCCGGACTCGGTCCATTGTTCCACTATGATCATCAAGCTAACGGTACATAGTTACCAAATCAAACAACAATAACAATAATAACATTGATAATAATGATGATGATGACGATACCTTTTTGCTAAAATATGAGGAAAACATAGTTTGTACGCTAAAAATAAAGCTTGCCTCAAAAATAGTTCGGCCAACAAAAATAAAATTTGTATGATGAAAATAAAATCGTGAGCCAGGAATGAACTTTGTCCGAAAAACATGGTTCTGGTAGGAGGAAAGTTAATTTATAAGGGGAAATGGAACATGTGTCTTGTTCGCAGGTATTTCAAATCGCGAAAATAAAGACCCGCGAACTCCTATAGAAAATTCAAATCACGGAAAAAAATATTAACTTGAAATAGCAACAACAGAATATACAGAACAACTTAACTTATAACTTATTTAAAACGGGTTATACTGGTAAAGCTCCGTTTTGTATCTTCAGTAAGTGAAATAACGTTTATTTGTGAAGCTTTCACATATTGTTTTTCCGGCTTAAGTAGAAATTTGAAACCTGTCAAAAAATTTTTAAAAATAAAATAAAGTTGAGAATACTATATTGCGAAATTTAATGCCCTTTTCTCGTATATGCCTGTCGAAATCGCGAAAATAAAACCCTGCAAAATATTCTCTCGCCAAAATCGCGAAATTAAGTACCTATAAGGTATGTGAGATTTATGTAACAGATGTATCTGCACTTTCGATTCGGATCGCTCAGCAGACGTATTTCCGGTCGTCGCTTCTTTTGTCTGCTATTCGCAGGCTACAATCAGGGTTTCCGCAAAGAAGGTCTGTACGAAGGCTTCAAACAGAGTAAATCAATATTTTTTCAAATGTGTCTGATTTATTTATTTTTGTGAGGTACTGGAACAAATACAGCTCTGTAAGCTAGGTGTGACCGAGGTATTGGCTTTTTTTCCTCTTCCGTATTAAATTCCTATGGTCACGTTCCACTTATGACTTATAGCACTGATTTAAATTTCACCTTGGTGCTGACACGCTTTTACAGCAAAGCTGATTTACAGTGAAAGATTTCATCTTTGTCGTTATTTCAAAGTTTTTCCACAGTTCCGTAACTTCTTACTTCTTGCTCCTTAACTCTCAGAGTTCGCTCTCGAAGCCTCTAGAATGCCCTCTCGAAAATTAAGGCCATATCCGTTTTCTTTTATTTTTTGAAGACAATGTCCAATATTGCCCATGTTTTTAAGATACAATTCACTTGCTTATATCGCTCTCTGTGTTTGGAAAAAATACACCTAAAGAAGTAAAAACAACTTTCTAAATAAGCGAGTCTAAAAGAACAAGCCTCCTGCCAGAATGCTTAATTCCAGTCAGTTTCCTTAGCTTTAACACACACGCTCAATATCCAGTATTAAGCCAAGCTACGTCATTGTCTAGCAAAAGCAGCATAATTTGTGGGCTTTGTTTGTTCCGTTTGGTTCACGTTTTCCCAAGTTTGAATGCCCGGTATCTTCCTCAGTGCCTGCGAATGCCATAAAAAAGACTGACTTAAGTGCAAGGCAACAAAATCGTATCTTGATTTCCTCTGGTTCTTTCCAAGCAAGAAGTCTCCCACGACCATACAGTTCTCGTCGGACGATTTATTTTAATATCCGTGTCAGGAAGCCTGTTCCTTCTTTCTTGCAACGAGCAATTTCACAGCTTGGTTGTGCTTTAGAAAGAGAACAGCTTTTTCGTGAGTGACTCGTCTGAGATTAATTCCGTTGACCTACAAAATAACGAAAATAACGTAAAATTGGCATATCATGAGATTGGTGAACCAGAAAATAGAATGAGAAAAATTAATTTATAATACTGCATTTGCTTTTGTGCGGGAACAATTTTCTAATCAACCACGTCAGAGGAGACATGTTTTTGTTTTTTTCCAGAGCGTATTTGTTTCCGTTTTGCATTCCCAAACTTTATTAACAGTTTTTTAGAAAAACTTCGCGCAAATTTTTCAGTCAACCAGGAGCCAATCCAAAGTCAGTCGTGCCTTTAGCCGCACAAGATTTCTCGCATTTGGCGTCACCTACATGTATCTGCTGCAAGATCTGATTGGTTCAATACATAGTCTGTTGTGATTGGTCATTGTGAGTAACTATTGGCCAGGTGAAAACAGCTCTAAGCAATCAGCGCAAAGCTAAAACTTGTGACTTGGTTCATGCGGTGGTTCGTTCACATTTCCCACGCTTAACTATCGCTTCCTGTTTTCCCGCCAATGGTACTGTTGCACGCGTTCGGTGTGCTCGGCGCTGTATGACACTTCGCACGAACCTGTGTGCTGTTGACATTCTTATCTATTTCGTTCGTTTGAAAGGTTGCTCGTTAAACTGGGACAACAGCCGACTTTCCTGCACGCCAACACTGAGTTCCCCGCGAAATGACGTTTAAGGAACGCGTGCAGAAATTCCATACTGATGACGGTTCACTACCCAGATCTGGGTAGTGCTTCTGATTGGTTGGAGAAAGTTTCCAATTAGAAGCACTACCAGACTTCATTTCGCGAGGAAACCAGCTGTGGCATCGCGAAATGTCGGCTGTTTTTTCCAGCTAAATCTTGAAAGACTCAGTTCTCTGTTTCCACTATCACGCCATCAAAAATAAAAACCGAAACCATTGTTTAGACGATAAATATGCAAAGAATCATGTCTGTGCGATATTTCATATACGACAGATACTTGGGAAAGTATGTCAGCAAAACTTATAAAGCTTTGTACGGAGACCCCATCTTTGGTGTCCCATTGAAGGGCACAAATTTGGCGGCTAGACACCAACAAAAACATCTGTCTTTCCGTTTTTCTAGAGCTTGGGAGAACTCATAAAGATTATACTAATCTTTATTCTGAAGATAAGAGAAGCAAAATTTGAGAAAATCGGTCACATTTTTAGCCTCCACGAGGGCCTTCTCTGCCGCAGAGTCACGCAAAAGATTGGAAATTCAAGCGTCCTCTATCGCAAAACGAAAAATTGTATAAAGTAGATTGTTTAGCTGTTGTAATACCTCATGAAACTAAACAGTCAGAAGAATCGATAATTTCTTAGTTTGAATTTTGGTGACGTCATGTGAAAACCGAGAATACTTTAATTGCGTTACTTGCGAATAACAAGACGCCGGATTCCATATATATGAATTCTAGAGGCTCGTTTTCAATGGCGACTGTGTCGGAGTCATAAGAACGGATATGACCTAGTGAAAATAGAACATTGCAGTCACCAGCACAGTAATAAGCTCGACGGGAATCAGCACGTTTTAATTTTCTACTGATCCCGCGGCTGGTAGTACTGAAGCGGAAGAACAAGCCAATTACACGCAAATCTCTTTGTCGTGCACTGTTCCGAACTGTTGCTGGTAAAGTTCTTCCGCATCTGCTTACGACTCTGGTAGTCTGGTCAGGGCTCGAAGGAAGGGGGTACTCCTGGAAATTCTTGGGGGGGGGGGGGGTATGCCGCCCAGTTCTCAAAATCCCGACCCTATTTCCCAACAATCTACTTCTAATTCGCTTAGTTTGCTTTCTTTCTTACATATTTGAAATTCAAACGATACACGCGTTCATACATTCCCGTAGTTCAGGAAGTTCCCTCGAAAATCGTACCCGATTCCAGACCAAAATGGACAAAGTCTATACCTGTTTTCAGACCAAAACGGCTCAAAAACCCTACCCTTTGGGGCGGCACATACCTTTATGGCTTAACTGAGGGAGTACCCCTCCCCCCGGGGGTCAGGGTCTGGAAGGGGGAGTCCTGATCCCGCACTCCCGCTTCCTTCGTCGTCGCCATCCCGAAAAACGTTTTCTTTCCCGGCCTCACATCGGTGCCCAAATTTTGGCGAATCCCGCTTCCCCCGGTAGCTGACAAATCCCGCATCCCGTTAACGTTTCTCGAATCTCGCGATGTATTTCGGTTCAATCCCGCATCCCGGAAATACTCATCCAGACCCAGTCTGGTGTTCACGTGGATTGCAAGCGACAGACTCTTTAAAGGAATCGGAACTCTTATTTCTGTAATAGATCATGACGCTCTAGGCTTGTGATTATGACTCTTGACACCATCGCCATTAAAAAAGAGCGTTTAAAAACATTGGTCAGAAGAATGTAAGGTCAGAAGTATTCCCCTACTTCGAGAATTCTGTCCCCAGGGACAAGCCCAAACGCTGCGGGACCATCTGGTTGAACTTTTGTCACGTAAATACTCTGTTTAGAGGAAAAAAACAACAACAAAGTGATAAACAAAAGTGTTGTGGAAAAGTTGAACCCATCCTCGGAGACCCGGGGCAGACAGTTAGGTTGGGGAAAATTCGGGACGAAAGTTTCCAAGCATAAGCAGGAGAGTCCCTAGGGATATTCCCGTCACGCCTTTTTCCTAAGCCAACTGACTGTCCCTGGGTCTCCGAGGAGGAGATGAACCCTAGAATGAACAGACTTAGGGAAGACGGGACCCATCAACTGACCATGGGTCATAAACTGACCCATTCAGTTGGCTAGTGCGCGGCCTTCGGTGCGCGAAGTCCCGAGTTCGATTCCTGGTGACACTACATCCTTGTTTCAACTTCTCTCCTTTCTGTGTAGCTTAACTAGCTTTAAACTTAAAATGGAGCATTGGTGAGAGAGGGGGGTACAATGAGCGCACCGTCGACCGCAAGTTTATCAGTTGAATTACTGTCACCAGTTATGGGCGTAAAATTTGGCTGCTTTACCTTTACCTTTTTTAAACAGTTTTTACTAAATACTGAGATATATATCATTAGACTTATCATAAACGTACGCAAAGTAAACTTTTAGCCAAACAAAAACATAACACAGCAGGATTCTTACTAACCAGAAGCATATAACCCCGAACGGGGTTATATACTTCTGTACTAACTTAATACACTGACTAATATATAAATTTAACCAGAGCTAAAAGCGAAGCTCCCATTTATGCATTTTAAATTTTCTTCAGACAAGGACTAAAAACCATTGCAAAGAAATCCTCAAATCTATACTTAACTTTTGAGGAGAACCATAAACTTGAGCCTGTGAACAATTAAACTAAGCTGATAGCTGGTGACCTCGATGAGTTGGCACGTGAGCCCGCGATACGGTCATGTGACTCTGGTCAGCGGATACCCTATTTTGACAGATGTCAATTTACCATAATATGGATGTCTTCAAGGTTCTCAATCCGTTCCTCCTTTTGTACTTTCTGTGCTATTTATCCCTTCGTTTCTTGTCCCGAGCAGTCATGTTTGTTTCAGTTTAGTGGTGGTTTCCATTGTTTGAATTTTGACAAATTTCGTGACCCAGCTCCTCTAAAGGAGTTGAGCCACAAATTTTATCAAAATTCTAACCGTAGGAACTGCCACCAAATTGAGTGAAACATAAAAAATAATCGCGCAAAACATTAAAAGAAGAAATTAATAACACAGCAAATACAAAAGGAGGCACAGATGGACAAACTTGATGAAGATTAAAACGGATTGAAAATGTGGGTTTTAGAAAACTTGTTAGCCTAACAGTTTTTCAAAGTTCATTTTTGTTGTTTGTAACGTTTGATACAATACTTGGGAAGTATATTTGTTAGACAAGTAGCTATGATTTTATCGTTAACAAGAATTTTTTTCGTAAACGTTAAGTTTAAGCGCATAAGGAAGCGTAACTGGAAGTTTAGTAGCAAAATGAGCCAGTTTCAACTACAGAAACAAGTAAAAAGGTGCTCTCTCTTGAAAATATTACGGAGACATTTTTACCTTGTTATCGTTGGGATGAAAAGGATTGGACGAAGAACCAACTCCACCGGCGATGCTGAATCCAAGATTTGGATTCTTGTAAACTTCTACTTGAATCTAAAATAAACATAAAACAAATGCAAACTAACACTGACACAAAACATTCGCTTCGAACATCAGGCTGGCGTGTCAGTAAAACGCTTAGTCGGGGTGGGGTGGGGAGCTATTGTTCTTTTGTTTCGTTCTCTGTTTTATGCTTTGGTAACGAGCAAAAAAAAAAAACAGAGTACGAAACAAAAGAACAGTTAATGTTTTACTGCAACCATTTAAGCTGTCACATGAGCTTCCCACTTTTTGCAATCAGAACTGGAATTTGATTGGATTTCGCGTAACAGGTTGTGACCTAAACGAAGTCACTTCACACACCATTTCTCTACAACAAAAGACATAAGACATGGTCGCGGTGAACGCTTACCATCTCGAGGAGATTTTGTTTATACGATGGTGACCGTTCGTTTCGCCTATGCGTCGCTTCGCTAACGTCACGTTCGCTGACGTCTTAAGTCGTGTCACTTACGAAACGAAACGAGCGCAACACATACACCTAGTTCTTTCAATACACATGTGTATACCTCGTTCGTTCAGCTATTGGTCAGGCGAAAGAAGTTCGGTAACTGACCTGACACGCTAGCGAAACGACTTAACACGTTAGCGAACGGGACGTTTCTGAGCCCGTTTCTCACCAGCTCTACGGATGGGTCATTATCCACCGGTTCTTCATCATCTTGCGACGACTGCACGGATTGTTCGGAATTGCGAGAATCTGTTGAGTTGCTTCTTCTGCGAGTTGCCGTGGCAACCTGTTGCGGTCTGTGATTGTCTCCAACAACAACCTGTGTTCCATCAACTGTTGCCACCTCTCTTCGCTCCATCGCTCTCTCGCGCTGAAGCTGTCGAACCCTGTTCTCGAATCTTTGTGCATCTTCCTGCGAAATATCAAGTCTCTGCGCAACGCTCACTATCGGCCTGACGCGTGCGATTGGTTGAGTGTAGGCGTTTTGTGGAGCTTTCGGTTCCGGCACTATTGACCGAACCGGAACTTCACTCAACACTTCCGGTTGTGCTGAGTACTGCGGAGGAGGCGATCGATGAGTTCCATGAGTTCCGTTCGTTATAGTTCCAGTATTAGCAGACCAAACATGATGGACAACATTTCCTAAACCAAGCGTCCTATCACCCTGACTTGTAGCCTCGTAATAAGAGGGTGGCCTTAATGGTCCTTGGACGAAACTAGGTTCTTCCTCGTTAAAAGAGTGCACATCATTTATATGCCCTGACTGTGGGGTGCCTGTGGAGTGACTCCACAGTCTACCCACTCCGGAACGGCCATGATAGGAAGATAAAGAGCTTGGCATTTCTTCACGGAAGGAATGCAGTGATTCCGCTGATGGTCCACTATCGACCTCAGAGGGTGGTACAGGAGGTACTCTGTTCTCTCGTGGGGTGTAGGGAGGGGGTGGCTGATAAACAGGAGGTTTGCGAGGGTTTGGCTCCTCTGGAACAGGAGTTTGTCCCTGAAACCAAAGTGAACAACGATTAAGATCTAATTTCTCATCAAACTCCTAACGCGTGACTCGGTACGAAGTTAATGAGAAGAGTGTGAATGATCATCTAAGAAATTATTTTCCTTAGAATTATTTTTCTGCCTTCCATCTACTTAACTCGCTGGTTCAATCGTAAGCAGTTTTCCACGGCAAAATATTGGAAATTGAGTAATTTCAATTACGAAAAGTGGACTTCTGTTTACGGAAAACAATAATATGCTCTTGAGAATTGATCATACCAGATGCCCAAATGGCTTCCGTGTCAAACGAGATGTTCTGGTCAGCTCGATCAATAATGTCATTTAAATCTCTTAATTGCTCTCTTTTGTGGTCTCCAGCTTTTGTCTCCAGCTACTCTCTAATTAGTAATAAGCATTCTCTTCCTGATTCAGATACCTTTCGGCCAGCTCAGTTCGCTTTAACGACTGTTTAACCTTGTGATTTTTTTTCTTGCACACTCCAACGCAACAGTTGCGGTAAGGGAAGACTAGCGGCGAGTTCAGTATGATTTTTATGCGATTCTGGACTATTATTATTTGCTGCAATATCTCAAAAATCGGCGCCAAGCTTTAGCACCAATTATTCTCCTTGCTATTAAAGCAATAATTATAATAAAATGTTAATAACATGCCCTGTTCTAGAACCAGTCACACTGTCATGTACAAAGAGAATGTGAGGAAGTATGAGCTTATTCGCCACTTTAGAAAAGGGAGGAAGACTGGGCCGAGGTAACTTTCGCAAAGACTTCTGGGATTGTCACTAGGGACAGGGAAAAAATTGGCCAATAGCTGACTGGTGCGTCCCCAGTAACAATCCCAGAAACAATTGCGGGACGCAATTCGGCTCCAGTTCTCTTCTCGTTTCTGCAGTGGCGAATGAATTATTTACCCCAATAAGTCGGTCTCCACGAAAGCTCCTCACATTGGCAGCAACTGGCGCTCTAATAACAGGCTGCGGTTCACCTGCTCCATTATCCATATTACCCGACTGGGCAATACCGTTTGATATCACCCGACGGTTACCGTTTATCGCCTGAACGTTCACCACTGGTTGAGCTCCAACGCTATAATCAGAGCTTTGCCTTTGGACTTCAGGAGTCTGAAAAATAAAAATATAGTTCACCCTCCATGTGCGACCACCTCCCACAAGCGACCACTTATCCAAACAGGATTTGTACAGATTTTTGAATCCAAAATTCAAGGCTTTTTCCAGACTTTTTTCCAAAACAATAATTTCTTTTTTTCCAGACTGGAGGTTATCAAATAGGTGATCAATACAGACCTTAAAAAAGCAGGAACAAAACTTTTCTCTGGAGGCCGCTGCAAACGCACGGGCGAGATTGAAGAAGATTTGACCAAAACGAAAAAAGAAAAATACACTTATGAAGCTCTTAGCCATTTTTTTTACCATTTTTCCAAACTTCATCTCTATTTTCCAGACTTTTTCCTGGTCTGGAAAATTGCTGGCCAATTTTCTATGTTCGCTGCATGTACTATGCTAGTCAGAGTGTATGAAGTATACGAAATGCTAGCGGTAAAACTGTTCGGTAGAGCAGGAACTTCACATCAGTGAAGGTGCTCAAGATCAGCTATAATCCTAGCCTCATTTTCAGACGATTACTTTGAGTCATTTTTTCCCTCAATACTGAGGGAGTAAAAACGACTCGTAATAGTCTGAAATTCAGGCTACTATTAACCCCGAACATGCCTACTTCAAAGACCTACATTTAAGCATAACAAAGTGTGTTGTCTGCTAACTACCGTACGGTAAGGAAAGCACACAGGCACACCAACCTGTTCCTCATACCAGGGAACTTCAACTGTACGCACCTCTTGGGGTCTTAAAAGCTGCGGTTCATCTCTGTGTTCCACTGAATGCACTACAACTGTCACTGGCTGCCGATTGCTCTCCTGTTGATTTTTTCCTCTGTTTGATTCTGGAGGCTTTGTAAAGGTAGATTTATTCCTTAATTAATTAGTACAGCTGTACCTAGTTCAAAAGCACTCTATTTTTCTCACTTTTTTCCCTATGTTTTTACCCCCTCAGTAACTCAGTTAGTGAGACAGTAAAAACTACGACTCGAAGTAATTGTCTGAAATTCAGGCTACTCTATTTTATCACTAATAGCAAAGGAAACTAAGAGTAAACGCAAATGAAGAAGCTTGTTCACAGAGAGATCGTTGAGCGCGCGTATGAAAATTAAAACCGCGGGGATTCATTGACCGCAAGAGCAAGGGGGTGGCAGTGGGGAAAAGGAAAAATAAACAAACGCGAGTACACCACCCAAGGAGGTGGGTGTGGGGAGAGTACTTAATCCATATAACACAGGGTTCCTAACGATTCCCTTTGGTAAATGCGGCCAGTTCTCTCATAGAACGCGTTGCAGGGGTTACAGTCACCCGATCCCCCAAGATTACATTAATGAATCTATCATTTGAAAGTTCAATCCTTTAATGGTTGTAGATTCCAGATTCATCCCTGCATTCCTGCACTGGTGACGTGCAGTGTATTCACACGCGAGGTAGCTATGAAATTTCTGCCTGCTCAATTTTCGTGAATTTGATTATAGATGTCTTGAAGGTAATTTCATCACCCCGAAGACTTTTCAACCTATGCTGAGAACTTGTTGCCAAAAATTCCTTGCTCATTACGCATGCAGAAATGAGGATTCGAATTTGATACCCGTTGCGGCAACCACTAACGGATTCATCTTTCATATAATCAATTCATGAATAGAACCTACGGGGGTAGGCTTGACCTGGCTTGACTTTAAAATCGGGCGTACGAGACAGCGAGAGACGTGCGAAGAGGGGAAAAAGGGAACGCCTGTAAGGACGCTATTGTTTTCACCAAACCGCTCCCTTCTGGCGCGGCTCTCGCGTTCTCCCACCTAGCCGTTTTTGTCTCGTCATGCAACGCTCCTCCCAGAGAGATCAGTCTAAGTGATTAGTATAAGTATTAGTTTAAACTGTGTGCTGAGTGTTGATAAGTCATTCTCACCGAGTGCAGGTTTCTGTACAGGTAATGGTATTTAAACTGGTGCCGATCTTGCTGGTGACACTGGTGCTGAGATGGTGGTAAGACGGGTTTTGTTACCTCTATATCCTGTTGATTCTGCTGCTGATGCTGATGCTGCTGTCGCCTGCTCGCGAGATATTGGGCCGCGCGATCTTTTACATCTTTTGGGTAAGGGGACTGGTACCTAGCTAACCGCGACTGCAAGAGAATTTACATGCCATCTGTTAGCTTACTTAAGCCTGTGAATGCATCCAACTCTCGTTATTGAAAGGCCAAATGCAGCCATAAAAGCTTAACAGAGTGGGCAAAACGCTAATTAGACCATTAAGGACTGTTTAGGAATTACCGCTTCCTTAACTTCATCTTACTGATATAGATTCCCAAACCTACAGTAATTTTTATAATAACCCCTTCCCCCCTCCCTCATCAGAAAGAGCGCGCAGTTGGTGAAAACTTTTTAGCAACATGATAAGCACTAGTTTTTTCTTGGGTAGGTGGAGCATGATCATCCGGGTGCAGTGAGCGAAGTCCTAAATAGAACTGTTGTTGACAATGACTATCTAGGACTACGTTCACCCGGACGATCATTCTTCACCTACTTATGAATTGACTACTGGGTTCAAACCTTTCACACTAGTTTTATCCTAGCAGTACGCGTTTTTACAAACGCTATGAATTATTTTCTGCGTGAACTGGGTGAAGGAGTGTATTGTTCGCGGTTTACAATCCCCGGCAGCTTATTCATGATGAGAAGATTGTGTGACACGGTCTGTATAAAGATGGCTTTTCTCAGTTGTGATTGGTCGAAATTGTTCCCGTGAATCTTTGCAAACTACTGTCCAACCTCCTGTGGTGTGACACAAGATTAATAATGACAAGAAAATTTTGACATAAATGTCTCTTACTAAATAGTCATCTTCATCGATGTTGAAGACGATTGAAGATCTTTGCCTAATTTGTTCTTCCAGCAGAGACGCTGGGACACTGCCAGAATCTTCACTGTTTAACTGATCGGAAGATGACACTAGAAAAAAAAAATTGAAAGGATTAAAAGAAACCGAGTAGGTCAAAAGAAATGCAGCGAGAATCCACAAAATATTAAAAAATATCCTGAGACTATGCTCCTCGGTGGAGAAAATGGGTAAACAACAGGGCTAACAGCGCGAAAAAAAAAATCGGCGAGTGAAGCAAGCTGACCGGTGAACTGGGGAGTGGGAAAGCGGCCCTTCGTCTCCTAAGTTCCCCGCTCGGCTTACCTCTTAAACGAAGGAAATGTACCTTCATCAGTAAGAGGTTGCTGTGGAAACATGAAGCAGGTTAACACATGTGACTGAGTTCGATGATCGAAATCAGACTGCAGCGGAACCATGGGCTTGGACTAAAATTAAACAAAGAAAGATGAGTAGTGTAATTGAAACTAGAGGATGTCTAAGACGGCCAGAAATGACGGTTTGCATTACCTGATTTTCAGAAAGCCATAGCGCTTTTAAATTAGTCAGCTTTCGAAAGGTATACGGTAGACATTCCAATCTGTCGATTTCAAGAAATTAACAAAATAGATGAGCAAGTAGAAGTAGCAGCCTGGAGATTTTCAAGGAAATTTCCTTTCGTACCCTGATATTACGGACTTTTGTTTCTAAAGACTTTAAAACCTCAAGGGGACTACTCAACAAAGCTTTATAAGGCGAGGCTTTTCCCAGAGGCCCAACCCCATAACCTTTTATATACCATTATTGGCAGAAAAGGGAACTACTTTTGTGTACTTCTACTGACAAATGGTACACTTTTCATCTAGTTTACAAGGCTTTTATTGACATTTCAAGTTGCTGGGTAAATACAACAAGTAGGCGGATAATCAAACAGCTAGTTTTCTTTTGGTTCTATTTTTCTTCATTTTCCTATGAAAGTAGCTGGGGGCCATGTTCTTAGTAGCCGGCGCAGATCCCCGGCCCCCTCCTCTTAATGACAGCCCTGAATTTAGAATGCTGCATCCCTCTAAACTAATGTTAATGCCCGGTCTTTTAAATATGAATAAATTACTGAGCCAAGAAGTTTCCTTATTTTTCACGGCCATAAAATGCCCTTTGAGGTCCATTTATAGACCGCAAAGACAGATTTTTAATAATATCTATCCTTTAACATTATTTAACTTGTAAAACCCCTACCCTTTCATATACCTGAGGCCTGAAAAGGTATCCCCTCCCCCCCCCCTTGGGCAGAGCCTCCCCATAGAGGCCCCCACAGGCTTTGTACCCTTTTTGAACAAAAAATTCAGGCACTTTTCAAGGACTTTTCAAGGACTTTCAAGGACACATTTCCCATTTTTTCAAGGACCCCATTCAGTGCAAAAAATAGCCTTGAGTCTATGTCCTTTTGGTTCTTCCACAACGTGAGTAATTTTATCCCAAGGTCTTTCTGTGTGTGCTCCTTTTTCTTTGGAGTTCTACTTAAACTATTATGTTAGCATTGAAGTTCAAGGACTTTCAAGGTGCATGCGAACCCTGCCCATACAGGGAGTTCCCCCCCACAACCCTCACGAGGACTATAACTCATGGTCAAGAGGGTGTTTAAAAAAAGCAGATTGATTGTACCAGAAAGTGGAAAATAAATCTTCATAAACTGAAACACTGACCTGTTACATGCTAGGTTAATAACCTGCAGGTTTGGCATGCGACCAATATCATCAGGAATTCTCACAATTCTGTTGTCCCGTAATGACAGTATTGTCATGGATGTACAGCTTCCTAACTACCAGATAAAACAAAATCTTTCAAGATTTATATTGCCGTTGCTACATGCAAATATGTTTAACTACAACCCCAGACAAAATAGCTGGAACACGTGGTCGATTTCCCCATCCTCTCCTTTCACAAAGTTGAAAAATAATAACCTACAACTGGGGCCGGACGAAATCTTGCTTTCCCTGGACAGGGCGCATGTGAAATAGATAATGATGAGGTAGCGTTCAGTAAATGCCTGGGGTATGTTAACGTTATTTAAAAATGAGGAAGACCTGGATAACTTTGCCATGACTTTGTACAACTGTTTCTCTAAAGGCATGCCTCAATCAGGCCAGAGGATACGTAAAAAAGAAAACGTTTTAAAAATTTGATGCAATAGTAGCCTGCAAGTGAAACAAACCAAGTATGGCCTCCACTTGGGAGCCTATTGGCAGGCTAATGCAAACACTACATGGCATTCATCCAGGAAATAAGAGTAAGGCGTCATTTTAATACACACCTCTAACGGAATACCTTCCAGAAAGTTCTCATCAGCATACAATATCTGGAGTTTTCTTAAAAAACCAGTGGATGCTGGTAAACTCTGAAAAGATCAAAACCTTCAATTACACACAACAGTCAGAGGTATTTTCAACAGAATGATCTCTGAGTTGTGTGAATTTATCTCCTGTTTTTCCTCGAATAATAGCCATCCCTTGACCAATTGCCTTATCTAAAATAGTCGCCTCCCTCGAATAATCGCCACCCCCTCCCCCCCCCCCCCACTCCCACCACTATAGGTAACTTGCCATTGATACCCAGAGCGGTAATCTGGAGGATGAGGCTAAAGAGGAGCCTGAGAAAGAAAACTGATTGGTGATGACGCCAAGGATATTATCAATGAAAATTAATCAAGGAACCAAATTTGAAACACTTAAAAAGCCCCTGTTCAGTTTCTTTGATGCAATTATTTTTTGATTTAATGGGAAAAGAGAACACAATATTTAGGGCACGACTTCCAGTGAACAATATATGAAATAATGGCCCCCCTCAAATAATTGCCTTCCCTTGGGGGCAATTATTTGAGGAAATACGGTATCTTAAAGAATCAAACATGGGACATGAGCGACAATAACAATAATATAATGGTTAACAACATGAGTCTGCAAACTGAATTTTTTCACTTACACAAAATTTCAAACAGTGGTACAACCCAACCTAACCAAACTTGTTTTGCCACATTTGGTAATACTTATTTTTCACTGGAATTTTTCTTTGCTTTTGATTTGATTTTGGACACTCATTATACCCAAAGGATTCAACAGCACAGAAAATGCTTCACTTTTTACCTCAAGTTCATTGTGAATCACAACCAGCTCTTCAAGATTGGACAATCTATGAATTATAATACACAGATTTAGCAAATATGTTTGGACAAACTTCCAGCAGACTTAGAAGTAATGAAAAGAAACTATTAATAGTACCTTCCTATGCTATCTGGAAGTTCCACAAGATGGTTTTCATCTACTTTGAGTGTCTGTAAGTTTCCTAATGCACCTGCAAAACACAAAACATTGTGGTTAAGAGTTAATTGGGATTTTGCATAGAGCTCCTAACTAAAAGCTACAAATTCTAGGTGCAGATCGCACATTCAGCATTTCTAATATTCTATTTTCAGCCAGGCTCAGCTAGGCTCCTTTCTTCTGCATTCACTTTCTTGACTATCAACTCATAAAAAGTAAGGGGAAAAAAGCAGGAAAAATTGTAAAACTAAGACTGTAATCAGTGACAAGACTGTTTAGACATTGTACTCAAACAGGCTAACTTTAGAGAAGAAAACAATCCACACCCCTCCCCCCTCAACCCTCCATTCAAAGTTAGGGTGTTTTTTGTTTTCTACAGGTAGCTCAAACAGCAGCACAACATTGCATGATGGGGATGAGGGGACTTTTGAAGTCAGTAAAATGTTGGAAAGGCCCTTTACGGCAAATTATAAAGTGTCTCAACTAATTTTGTCACCAATTGTAGTCTCCTTTTGCTACTTTGCAGATAGAAAAAATCTAAATTATAAATTAGCAAATTACACACACCAATGTTGTCCGGTAGTTCAAGCAACAGATTATTGGACAAGTAAAGGTCTGTAAGAGACTGAAGGCATTCTACTTCAGGAGGAAGGCGCTCCAGTCGATTTTGAGACACGTCGAAGTATAAAAGCTGTCTCAAAAGTCCTATTTCCTGGACAAAAAAAAAGAATGAAAACAGAAGAAATAAACCATTAGAGTTTTACTGGAACCAAAATGTCAAGAAGTGCCAATCTGCCAATGAGTAATGTGTTATAGCTTAAAAGAAGGGTCAGGGGCAGATCTAAGGATTAGTGATAAGAAGGAACCAAACTTTTGGGTGTGCCTTGGTCTTGTAGAGACTATTGTTGGTTCTCTTTTGTTTTATGGCATCAGGGTACTGTTCATTGTCATTTCAATCTTTTGTACTAGTTATTTGGTGGTTGTACCTGTCCACAACACACAAAGAATCAACCCATCTTTTTTTCAAAGGTTGAGAGTGTTTTCCCTAGGTAGCAATTTTCAAATTTCCCCTTTTTTATGTGTTTTACAAACTGTAAACCCTATAAGCAGGAGAGGCAAATTTGGATATGCTCATACTTAAATGACACATTTCATAGTTAAGATGTGAATTGCTGCACAAAGTGGCCTGCATTGGTTCATATGATACCTTTAAAGTTGGTGCAAGAAATATATATCCTGGTGTGGCCTAAAATAGAACTTCTTCACATCAATTTAGCAGAACTTTCAGTTCACATGTTGCCAATCTTTAGGATTTTACAAAATTCAATATTTATTTAATTTTTTTGTAGAACTGAGAAATTTTTCTCTGTCTGTTATTCTTAAAACTTACTCATAGCATTCCTTAACATACAACATAGTTATTAGAGTGGAATGGTTATGAAACTGGCATTGGACTCCTTTGTTATATGTTTTGTTAGCCTTTTTGGACCTGACTGTGCACAACGTTCAATAGCATTCCTATCATTTTGAACTTACTGACCAATAGAAACATCCCATTAATATATTCAGTCACAATTTGTAAACAAAAAACAATATTAGGACTGTGCACGGTCACAGAACTTCCAACATTAAAACTACAGCACGGTTGTTTTCAACGTTGATGTTTGCCGGCTTTCATAACCAGTCTCCTCTAACTATTAACTATGCCTGCAACAATGAGTTACAAAAAAATTCATTGTCATATTTTTTAAATTAAAAAAAAGTTTCTGATGTAACCTTAACATACCGGTGGAAGTTCTCTAACTCCATTGCTATCCATCCAGAGTTCCTTAAGGTTAACCAAATACCCCACAACTGTTGGCTAGAACATAAGTAAATGAAAGTCACCTTTAATGTGCCTTTGAGAAGTTATCAATAATTAAAAGTACATAAAATAGTTATGGTTTGATTATTAGTGTCTGTTGAAATAAATTTATTGTGTTATGTAGGAAGACATAAAGAAAGATATTTTCACTTTATCAAGATTGTGATTTAAAGATGGGAAGATACAAAGAGGGGCTGTAGATACTGGTCACACTCAGATGGCATAGAGCCACTGTTATGTACATGTTAATGTTATACTACCACTTACTAGTTCAAGAAATTCATTATTTCCAATATCAAGTCTTTCTAGGCTTGTAACATGAGAAAGGGACCTTTAAAAAAGAATCAAAATTAACCTCATTCAGCAAAGTATAAAGAAACCTTCAGAAGAAGGGATAGAGTGTGTGACTACGAGCAACTTGGAGCATATCAGAATGTAAGGCTTGGGTTAAAAGAGATGCAATATTATAATAAAGTTCAGATATAATGCCCACTCTTATTGGTTGAAAAAGTATGCTTCATGAGAGTATAAAACATGCCACTCTGGTTCGCTTTACAAATAAAGTTTGCTTACTTATAAAAAGTTGAAAAGCAATGTGTTGGGAATTTAACCGGTTCTTCATCAAGGATTAAATAAAGAAGCCTCTGTCAACTGTGCTTTGCTCTGTTGTAAAGCACTACGGAAGCAGCTGGAGCACTTAACGAGTGGTGAGAAACATTTGACTGTGTCTTGTGTTTCCCCCTACACTTCGTTTGTGCTCAGTAGATGCTTCCTAAGTGCTTACAACAGAACAGAGCACAATCAAAGCTTCTTTGTTAATTTTGTTATTTAAAAATCATATTCCATGGGTGGTAAATTTCCAGACACTCGCCTTTCTACACAAATCTACTTTTCTACACCACCCTGCAACTACAGAGAGGTGCATTACTGGAAAAACACCCTTCAGTTTTGCATGGCACTACAAATGCAGTTAACTGAGTTTAACATATTACTTACTCTGGTAAACTTCTTAAGTGATTATCTCTCACTTCAAGAACTTTCAGTTTTGTTAATCTGACAAAAAAGAGATTAGATCTTATATTTAATACTCACAGTGATGATATATATGTACGCTACGCTGGATAAAATGAGCTAACTGGAGAACATTTTCTTTGGGCATGTTCAATTGCTGTATTTTGAGGACTAATAATAAATGAAATAAACTGTAGAAATCACTTGGAAGGGCATTCAATGGATATCCATACAGATTTTCAGATTCAGATTTTTTTGTTTATTTGCACTATTTTAAGAGTTTACTACAAAATAAAATTACAATACATTACAAAAGTAAAATAAAACAACTTTACAGTAAATTACCCAAATCATCAAAGGTAAAAAGTGTACCGTGACCAAAAGAGCTTAGGCTTTCAAGTTGGTCACTGTCATGCGTAACTAACTGGCACACTCATTTAAGTAGTGTATAATGGAGACAGGAAAATTAAAAGTGCATAAAGTCATACTTACAATTTTATATAAAAAACAATAGAAATGATAATTGATAGTGAGGGCAGAGAAATCAAATTCGTGTATCCAAAAATAATCTTGCAAAATAAATACAGCCGTCTCTCCTCATTCCTCGCTACTGTGGACTATGTCGGCCATGAATCAGAACTCCTGACCAGATTCCATTCTGGACAGATTTTACATAATCAGCATGAAATTTCTAATGTTGAGGTGCAGACACCTCTCCCATGAAATGTCCCTGCTGGCGAGAAGTGGGGAAACAGCTGTATTGGCAGGCAATCTGGAAATTTGCTATATGTGTAATATTTCAATGAACATGTATGTTAGGAGTTTAACCCTTTGATGACTGCTTTGGTTGTTTTCGTTCTATATGGAACGATGCATATCTTCTTTCCTGGACCCATTTCGCTTTCAGTTTAAGTTTTTTTTTTTTTTTTTTTCAGTTTAAGTTAATAAATTGGTAAACAACAACGTCAGCAAAGATAGTTCTTTCCACCAACATCTTGTTTTTTTTAGCCATTCTTATGATAATTAGCCAAAAACTAGTCCAGAGAAGAGGAATTGGTGAAAAATGAGGTTTTCTCGCTACTTGCAGGTTGTCGCCAAAGGGTTAAAGGTCCAAGAAGAGATTTGTAACAAAACTTTTGAGATCTCGTATTGCAGAATACTATCAATCAAACGCACTCTTAGTTACCAGTATTTACTATCACTACTTAAAGAAAGTAACAGTTGTCAGAACAAACCATTCCAGATTGTTGTTTACTAAGCAGGCAAATATTCGTCAAAAAATTAATCTCACCTTCCAAAATTTGATGGTAAACAATCTAAAAAAGCATCATTCAAGTACAAGTGGGTCAAATTCAACAACTGAGTAAAGCTATCTGGAATTCTAAAAACAAAAAAATATTATATGCCATTTATCAAAGTGAAAAAAAAAATCAAATTTTATTCTGACTAATCCCCCACTTCAATTGATTTGAACTATCAAATGGGCTAATATTTTATATGACACTGGTCTAAGTGATGTTCTCTGGGTTGCAAATTTTGGTTGAGAAATAATATGGTGATCAATTTGCGGCTGTTGGGTACCCTGTAAATACATGGGGACAATTATATCAAGAAAGGCAGCCATTTTCTCTGTTATGCAAATTCACCCCAATCTGAAAGTATATGTAGTAGTTAATTTTTTATCTCAAGTAATTTTTCTTTTTCTTTTGTTTTTGGGTATGGCAATGCATGCTAATGAAGTTGGAACAAAAGAAAAACAAAAATTCCCTGAGATAAAAAACTAACTACAACATATTATTGGGGTTTAATTCTATCCTTGGTTTAACTTTTATTTTGTTTGGTTTCAAACTCATTATAATACATAATCATGACCCACAACAAAGGAAAATAAAATTTAAACCAAGGATAAAATTGAACCACAACATACATATTCACATCTCTACCAAACACGTACATCCACATATCAATGAAATTATGGGTCACTCAATTTCTCTTTGATAAACTGATAATTAGCTTAAAAACTTAAGGAAAAGGTATTTTGTTTATATCTGATAGGAATTGATTGCATCAATGCAGAAAAAAGTATTTTTATTGTCCTTGTGGTCTAGAAAAGAAATCATTTTGATGCTTATTAATTGGATTATGTCCAGATTTCTTTGTCAAAACGTTACAAGTTGATTAGCTTGCAAAGTGTCGATGGAAGGCTACAGTATCAAATTTCAAAACTTATCTTGGGAGAATCTGATACGTCTATCTGACAAACGGTTGATTAACAACAGTTTTCATATAAGATGTTCAGTCTGATAAGGTAAATTGAAACGAAAACAAAGACGACAACAGAACAAACATTGACACTATAAAGGAGAGCTTTGTATAAGCTTAAAATCGCCATACTTACTTGCCGATTGGGTTTACGCTAGCATCGAACTGTTCCAAACATTTGCAGCTTTTCACACTTTCCGGCAAATCGATTATACCTACAAGAATTAAATCGGCTTCAGGTTTTGTAAAGCACAAAGTCGGGTGAATTGTAAATATCTGGTTGATAATCATGCGTTTGCTTTGCGGTTGTTGAAAGTTTTCGCTTTGTGAAAGAAAAGTCAAAACAAACGAATCTCTTAACTCACCATTCTTGCTGATGTCCACCTCTCTCAAGTTGACTAAGTTAGAAACAGCTGATGGCAGAATTGTTAACTCGTTGTCACTCAACCCGAGAATATGTAAACTTTGCAACCCAAACAACGCCTGAGGCGAAAAAAATGAAAACATTCAGAGCTTTAAAATTACAGATGCACGTTGTGAGAGCTAAATTTGCTTTCTAATAGCAACCGGTTACAGAAATAAACTTTTGATTGGTAAAAAGAACTTACTCTCGGTAATTCCCGAATTTGATTAGCATCTAGGTAAATCTCCTCCAAGTTTGGCTCAGCTTTGAAGATGTCTGTAGGTACTGAAGTTAAATTGCAGTGCTGCAAATCTAAAACAGCCATTTCACCATCACCCTCACATTCCACAGAGAAACAGCTCTTTAGTCCAGTCCATCGCCGCATCATATATCCTTATAACATGGCAGAGGCGTCTAGAATTCCAATTTTCCCAGCATGAATGCGCATATAACTTCCGTTTGGTATTCTGAAGTCATTTTGCTGATTGTTGACGAAATCCAAAGAGGAAAACTTTCAGCTTTCCGCAGGTAATTCACTCAGTACAGCAAAGCAAACAATCGTGAACAGTTGTTCACGAAGCGTACTTCTGTAACAAGAAACGTTCGCAATTACTTAAGTAAACACAGAAGCAATGACATGACAGTTGCTATCTCTCCTAAAAAATACTTTTCAAATCAACAGTAATTTTGTCACGGTGCAATTTTTGTTGTCAAAATAAATTACTTCGATGTAGAAGCGATGCACCAGTAAGGTTAGAACGAAGCCGACTTTTACACTCCTTCTGATTGGACAAAGTACAATCGTATTGTCCGTACAACCAATCATAATATTTACATTCTATAAGGGTCGGGGGCTTGTGGGGGGCTCTTTTCTCTGTAATGAGGAAATAAAGAGCGAATAACTGTTAAGTTGTGATAATATGTTTAATTTTGTTAATGGCTCATCAAAACCCATGAACGATATCGTAAGGAATTACTGGTGTCCGCGGGAAAAAATGAGAGTTAGGAAATTTCCTCCTTTGTCCTCCTGGCTTTTGTCCGCTTTCCCCTTAATTTTTGCGGTCCACTTGGTAGCAATATGCAAGATGCAGAGATTTTTATTAAACCATAAAATAATCCCTTCCCATAAAGTTCGATTCGAATGCTTTCATTTTCAGCCACGTGGACTGTTCAGAACCTGGGCATCCTGTGTCCAAAAAAAGTTAAAAACGTGACTGGCGTGTATCCTGTCATATCGCTCTCATACCACGACCTACGACCCCGTAGCTGAGTTCCGGCTGGAGAAAAGCCAGATACACAGGGAAAAATCCCCAAAGCTATCTTTTTGCATGAGAGAGTCCAATTAAATGGGTTAGGAGACCAGCCGTTTTAATCATGATGAGGGCGAGGGGAAGGGAGGAGACACTACCGAAGTTACTGTGTGGCCTCTTCGGCGATATAAAGGATCATAAAGATGCATTTTAATTTTGCTTTATATAAAAAAAACCCTTAGAAAGGAATTCGAAGAACTTTCTATAGTTTAATATACCTCTTTACGAACACCGATTCTGTTTTTCGAATAATAGGATCTCTGTATATGCTAAACAGTTACACAAGAAGCATTCCCGCAAACCGGGGACTGGTTATTTTGAAAGCCGGAAATACTAATATTTTTCGCAAAATTTTGCTAAGAAAAAGTGCCCGAAAAGTAAACATCTGCATACAATTTAAAATGTCAACCTCCCAAATCCACCTCTTTACGAACACTGATCTTGTATTTTTGGATAATACGGATTTCTGCAGAAGGGGCTCCTGATTTCTACATACGGTAACCTTGTGCGCTAAACAGTTTCATAAAAGGACCGGTCATTTTGAAAGTGAATAACAAGGATTTTTCGCAAAATTCTGCCAAGAAAAAGTGCCCGAGAAATCAACATCTGCATGCATTTAAAATGTCAACCTCCCGAAACCGCCACCTTGCATTTTTGGGACAGAGGAAGGTGGACGTTGTGGAGAGTAACATGTTTATTGCGAGTGCTTATTCGCCGGATAAAAATTCGCCAAAATCAGCTAGAGACTTTTCTCTTGTTGTTTAAAAATGATTAAAAACAAAAAATCTAATAAAAGCATTCTTAACTGACTCTCAGTCTGAGGTATGTTCTAAGAAAACTCCTCCAAAAAAGTATTGTATTTCAATCAGTAATCTTTAATATACTGTAACATCAAAGATTGCCGTAATTGATCTTCCACACGCACGCCATACGCCATACATTTTAATTTCGTGACCATTCTCGACCATTCTTGACTTTTTCGTCAGTTACTGCAAAAAACTGGCCATTGTCGACAGGTTAATTACAAGTACAGACTGTTACATTCTTCAGACTAGATACTGACATATCCTCGTGTGCGCTGATGCCGTAAACGCTTATAAGTGCTGTCCTAACTTTGAGGAATAAAAGTGGACGGGCTAAAAATGGCTTAATTAAACTGCTGTTTTATAAGTCACTAGTTAAATTTCCCTTATAAATTTTCAACTGTTTTTAATAAGAAAATGGATAAGCGACAACTATGGAAAAGTGGATGAAAGTGAAGTTAATCGAAACGTCGTCATATCGAATATAAAAAGACTTGTTTGCTAGTCACCTGATGTGTCACGTGATCATTTCTCTGGAATTTGTCTGCTAGCCATTTAGAAGGAAACAGCGCTCAGATATATTTGTTACAACGACAAATTAAAATTCTGAAAAGCTGAATATATGAAAATCATATCTTAGAATTGCGAATAAAGAATAAAACGTAAAAGATCATTATATAGCAGTCGTAGACGCGGCAACTTTGCAGATGCGAAGTGTTCATTTCAGTATTAAACTGAAACGCAACACATCCATAAATATTATACTTGAATATTTTTTTGAGGATGCAGATTAAGCAATAAACATGTCAAAAATGTGGGCCAAAAAAGAAGACTGCCAAACATAATGAGGTCCTGCAAGGGAAAAATTTGCTTTTGACTGATGGGTTTTTAACTCGAATTTCACAAATTAATTAGAATTCATGACGTTATTAATTTTTCTATTATTATATTTGGTTTATGACTTGTTATAACCTGTTGTACTCAAATGTTAAATGCGAAACGATCCTATGGATCAAGCCATATCTACGATGACAGCGAATATTTCTTCATTTCTCCAAGCTCACAAAACAAGCATACTTGGCGCCGCTGCTATCGGAAGTTTAGCACTGGGTTTAGGTGTTTACAAGCTCAGCGCGCGGACGGGTAGAGTTACTCCACGCGTGCACGATCCAGCTATTAAAGATGGCTACATCCCACTAGCAGATTATCCTGATATGCGCCAGTATAACAACCTAATGGCAAAGCATCTGACGCCAAGGCTGTACGCTAAACTTCGAAACAGGAAGACGGCCACTGGCTTTACTTTGGACAAGGCAATTCAAACTGGAGTAGACAACCCAGGACATCCTTTCATACTAACAGTAGGCGCTGTAGCAGGAGATGAGGAGTCTTACGAAACTCTTGCTGAACTTTTCGATCCGATTATCGAGGAGCGCCACAATGGCTACAAGAAAACAGATTTGCACAGAACAGATCTAGACTCGTCCAAGATTCGCGGAGGAAAGTTTGATGGGAACTATGTGTTGTCTTCTCGCGTTCGTACTGGAAGATCGATACGTAGGTTTAGTCTTCCTCCTCACTGCTCCCGCGCTGAGAGAAGAAAGGTTGAAAAAATTGTTACCCGTGCATTGGCGGGACTAACAGGTATGATGTTAAACCCGTTTGACCCAGGGATGGGAGAAATTTTAAAATACTGCCATTAGCCTATAGGTATACTCTTTCAGAGAACAATTAATACAAGAAGCGTCCCCCAGGAGACCAAAGGCTGTACTACGAGAAAGTTATGAGAGATTGATTTAAAACATCCCTTTATCATATACGTTTTTGAATATACTCAACAGACGCTTTCACGTTTTCTTAATTTGAATTTTAACAAGAAACAGTTAGCGCAAAAAAACCCACCGATGTTGCTGGAAAGAACAAGTTAAAAATTGGTAAACTTGCTGAGAGTTTTTGGCGGTCAGAAACTAGCGAAAATGGAAAATCAAGCATTCTGTGGCCCTGGAAATTCGCGAAATGTTAAAGACCTCTCTTACATAATTATGTTAGTACGATAGGTAATTATAATAGGGTATTTGCATTAGAACACGATCACGAACCAGTAAAATTGTATAGGACGACAATTGTACTAGAAAAAGAAATGTTGTGATAACTTGTTTTTTACCTGGCATGGTGACTTTTGCCCAACTGGCACCTTTTTTATCTTTTGCGCCTGAAATTTTCCTCACTAAGTCGAGAATTTCTATTTTTTCTTTTATTCCCTGTTTTTCTGTGTTGAAGTTGGTCAATTCGTTTTTTAACTCCCCTGATCATTCAAGTTTGCATTTTCGTGGATTTTCATCGCGGTTTCGCGTTTTTCTGTGATTGATTTGCGGTTTTTGATAGGCACCAATTGGTCCCCTCTTCCACGTACAGCCGAAATTCCACTGCCGGAGTGATATGACTGTGCGCATGCGCAAGGTACTGGCCATACCGTGGAGTTTGGTAGTGCGCGCTTCCTTGCTAAACATTGGTTAAGATGGGCGCCCCTTTAAATAAAGAATACTATGCAGTAACAAACTATTTGCATTTTTTGACAATACTTTTAGGTGATCTGTCGGGTCGATACTATCCACTCAGTGCTATGACCGCAGAAGAACAACAGCAGTTGATCGACGACCACTTTCTATTTGACAAACCAGTCTCCCCGCTTCTCACGTGCGCGG
Source organism: Porites rus (assembly GCA_964035705.1). NCBI lineage: Eukaryota > Metazoa > Cnidaria > Anthozoa > Scleractinia > Poritidae > Porites > Porites rus. The sequence continues at coordinate 6,083,603 of OZ038003.1, read as the reverse complement.
GCATGGCACGTGACTGGCCTGACGCGCGCGGAATCTGGCACAACAACGACAAGAACTTCCTTGTTTGGATAAACGAGGAGGATCACACGCGCGTCATCTCGATGGAGAAGGGAGGAGACATGCGCTCGGTGTTTGATCGCTTTTGTCGTGGACTCAATGAGGTTGAACGACTCATCAAGCGCCAGGGACATGAATTTATGTGGAATGAACATTTGGGGTACATTTTAACTTGCCCCTCTAACCTCGGAACGGGACTCAGGGCCGGAGTCCATGTGAAACTACCACTTCTATCGAAGGTATTTACAACAATCATCAACTTGCGTATAAGCCAACTTTTTACTGTGAATACTGCAATCTAACTAAGAACGAGAGAGAGATCGAAGACTAGGTCGTCTTTATTGACAGATAAAGCGTACAAAGCTATCTTGTACCCAGATCTCAAACATGATTACTGGCCTGATATACCTGGGTGTTGACTCCAATCGCTTCGCGCAGCGGATTATCGAAACACCACCATTCTATTCTTGCTTCCGATGGATTGAAACATACTGCTGTGCAATAGCGTACCGAAGTGTGACGTCATAGAAAATGAAATTTGTGAAATTTCGGGATTTGTTGAGATATTCTGAAAGAACAACGTCCAAGACGCCTACTCGCCAAAAATTAGCAATTTGGGGCAAATTGTCTCTGAGATATTAGCCTAGTTATGCTCCGATGACTCCATACAAATCCTTCTAAATCTTACCTGGTTCATAATCTTATGAACCAAGCCAAATTTAGAAGGATTTGTATGGAATCGTCACAGCATAACTGGGCTAATATCTCAGAGACAATTTGCCCCGAACTGCTAATTTTTGGCGAGTAGGCGTCTTGGACGTTGTTCTTTCAGAATATCTTAACAAATCCCATAATTTCGCAAATTTCATTTTTATGACGTCATCACTTCGGTTCTCTATGCCCCCAGCTCCTTGTCTATGTTGACGACATCTGAACATAGAGAGGAGTACCTTTTTTCTTTCCTCTTGATAACTACAGTTCCTTTGATTACGTTTCTTTACGCATGTACCAGAAACGTCAAAAATATTGATCAGCTCTTGTGAGAAGTGTAATCTCTCCTTTTTTTGTCCAGAATCCACACTTTGATGACATTCTCGAAAAGTTGCGACTACAGAAACGTGGGACAGGTTCGTTTTCTTATTATTGTATCTGACTTATTTGTTGCAATCTCTAACGAAAAACGACGTATACACAGCAATTTTTAGGGAGTTATTATAACTCCAAAAATGAAGCAAAAATTTTAGGTACATGATAACCCCTTTTTGGGGGTTACTTTAACTCCTCAATACCAACTCCAAATCTGGGGTTGTTTTTACTCCTGAAAAAGAGTTCTTTAAACTGCTTTTTGGAGTTAAAATAACTGCGAAAAAAATAACTCCACTGTAAGGGAGTTAAATGAACCATACTAGAGGAGTTATCAAAACTCCTTGAAAATTACTGTGTAGTATTAACAGGCAGAAAGGATTTTCGCCTGTCGCGCCAATAATCGTCAATAAAAAGGCTTTCTCCTCTTGAGACTAGCGTGCAGAACAACATGAGAACAGGCGTTATTTATTTATTTAGCAATTTTTTTGCGTTCTTCAGGAAAGGGAGGGCAAGCGCAAGGTGGGCATGTCTAGCATTCTACTCCCACCTTGCCCTTGTCGTCGTTGTAAAAATGCAGAAAAAGACCTAAGCCTGTTCTAAAGGCTACTTGAAACAGAAAGTCTGTACTGTGTAATCAGTAGTTATTCCGCAACTTTATCCAAGAACTCACCGACTATCCCAAAAGAAATAGGATGATCTTTGATATCGAAACTCCCCAGCTTTCCCCATCCAACCCTCCCATGGATGAGGCAAAGGTTGAACAATGTTGCAAAAATGAAAACATTATCGCCTGTTTCAGCATCGCATTCTTGTTCGCATCTGATCTAACAAACTACCTTTCTCACTTCATATGAAATTTAGGTGGTGTTGACACTGCAGCCGAAGGAGGCGTTTTTGACATTTCAAATTTGGACAGACTTGGATTCTCCGAAGTAGAGCTGGTCCAGAAAGTTATCGACGGCGTCAACCTTCTCATCATAATGGAAAAGAGACTCGAAAACAACAGACCTATGAACGATCTCTTTCCTGGACAGACTATTTCATGACCAGACACGGACTGGATAGTACAAAAGCGATTGAACGGACATGAAAAAGAAAGAATAACATTGCAGTTTTTTCGTGGCAGTTTTTGCTGCTTTACGAGGGCAGATAACTGTATTTTATTACTATGTGATGCCGACGTAACGCGTGTAGGTCACGAATTCTCGTTTTCGTTGCCTGCAGGATAACACTCATTTTTGTCGCATGCGCTTGTTTCCTTGCCAACCAGTGTTGTACACCATAAACAAGACGATGTTGAATTCGAGAGTGACACTACCTGTTACCCGCGGGTTTCATTGTGAACAAAAAAAGGCTAATCACATTGTAAATAAATAACATTGACTAAGAAATATTTTGCCACATTTCTAGTATCCTACACAGCAACCGTTAGCCTCAGAAAAGTAAAAAATGATTACCGTGAGAACCGCGAATTCCTCCATTTTGTTGAAATCCCCTCCCCCCCCCCCCCCCCTAATCAAAGAGTGGGAGTTAGGTCACGAGAGGTTATCGCAACAAAGATAACTGACGGTTGAGGGAACGATTTAAAGCACGTGGGAATGATTTAAGCACGGTATGATGGAGAGGCGAGCGTGTTGTTATGGGACTTTAACGAAGGTTTTTTTGGGCGGAAGTTTTGCTTGTCTCGTGTGAGCGAAGTCAGAATCCCAGGTGTGGGCCTGAGACCTGAACCCGCCAACTCAGCTCAATGCTCGTCAACAGGCGGAAGCGCGGATAAACGGAGAGTGCAGAGCTTCATGGGATACAAAAAGCAAATTGTAGTGTATCTTTTACAGGTCGTCACTTGTTTCCATCCGCCAAACTGACATTTTCCTCTCAGTGACTCTCACAAGACATTTCACTTTTCTTACATGAAATTTCTCTGCCTCTTGAAATTTCTATTCATAAAAGTCTAAGTCTCTTCAATTTTTAACGAAAAGAAATTCAGGATGACACGAGCAGGATACGATCTCGGAGGATCGGCTTTGCAGTGGATCACTTTGACCTCTACACCACCGAAGATTTGCTGACAATGAATGGTTTGATTTGAATATATATAGCAACAACCCTAACCCTAACACTAACCTAGCCCTTACCGTAACCCTTACTTTGTGTACCAATCATCAATCTGTCAACGTCAGTTTGGCGAATGGAAATAAGTGTTGACCAGCACACCACGCACAAAGGTAGGCCTGGGTACGAGGAAGATCTCACGCAGAAATACTGCTAGTCTCATCACGCTGCGGAATTATCTGCCGAGCAAACTCACATTTTACGCGAATGACGTAACTGGGAGAGTAGTATCTCGCGAGCCACTGCCTTTTCCCTGCCCTCGTCACCTGTAACTCACTTCCTTTCTAGGCGCGTATGGCCAGCAAAAAATCAAGGCAGTGGACCCACACCCCATTTTCCCGGTGATCACTCCTCTAATTCTTGTCAGAAGGGGACCTAAGAACGAGGTTGGTGCGGGGGGGGACATCAAGGACAAACCGAAGGCGCGCGCCTAGTTTTGGAAGCGACATTTCGGCGACCTAATGTGGCCATTATCAAGGAATTGGAAAAGAAAAAATGCGTATTCGAAAAGAGTTGAATAGTCTAAGATTGCATAAATAAAGTAGAGCTGTATTTAGCAAGGATTTGTTTGCACGTTCAAGCACGGTCTTTATTGTTTGATGTACAGCATTAAGTTAAGAAGACAGTGAAATTTGTTCCTGCATTTTTCAACACTTTTAATAAACCAACTGAGGAGGTCCTCAGAGACAGCGCCCTCGTGGTCTTTAATCCAATATTTCACTGTTTTTGTCATGGAATTTGGGAGACTTTGTTTTTTGCGGCCGTTTCCATAGGGAAGCGCATTAGTTACAGTAGAACCCCGATAACTCGAACTCCCCGCTAACTTGAACAAAATTTCCTCTCCCTTGATCAAAAAGTCACTGAAAATTACCTCAATAACTTGAATTCTGGTTGTAGTAACTCAACTCAGACGCCATTCCATTAGCTCTCCTTGTTGTATAATCAGTAAAAACACTAAATCTATGACTGGTTAACACTTAGAGCAATTTGATTTTAATTGGTGCACCGTTTGGTGTTATCATTTCTGATAAAATAAGTTTAACTTAGCTTCAGTATTAGCTTCAGAGTTCGAGTTACCGTAGTTCTACTGTATTTCGCAATCGGCCATTATGCGGTTTAGCATGAACTTATAGGGTCGTTGTTGGGTCGAATTGCACCATGGGATATGTTTGAGGCACTATCGCTCTTTTTGTTGGCTATCACGGGGTTGCGTTGGATACTGGGTCAATATTCGTCACCCAAAGCAATCCCACAGTGCAATTCGACACAACATCGACCCAATCTCATCGCAATCTCAAAACCGCTAAATCACCATCTTCACATTACCCACAATGCACCTTGTTTACTCCTCAGCCCAAAAATTTGCTTAAGAATTGTCTTCCGTGTGATAATTTGACTAACACAACAAGTTGGCTCACGTTTTAGCGTTTTTATTTTTTATTTTTTCATTTTAAAAGCGAGTTTTCTGCTTTAGCACATTAAGCGGCTTGTCAAAGTGCAGTACGCCCACCGCAAGACAAGTAAAGTTGCCACGGATACACTGCACAGCGATCACCTGTATAATCAAGCGCGAGCATGGCGACCGCTTTCTCGTAATTTTTAGTTGACAAGCCTCAGTTTTAAAGCAGTAAAAAAAGCACAGCTGCTAGAAATAATGCATCAAGCAGATGTGAAAGCAAAACACAACTTGCGCCTCATTTTCCTTATTTGGGAATGAGGTCATCAATGGACTTGTTTTTCTCCAGCCTCTTTTCTATGTTGATCAGAAGATTGACGCCGTCAATCACACTCTGTACCAACTCTACCTCAGAAAAGCCGAGGCGATCTGAGTTCGAAATGTCAAACACACTTCCCACGGCCGCTGTATCAACGCCACCTAAAATAAAAAAGAAAATACAAAGTTAATAGTCTCTGACACAGATAACCTCGAGGACAGGTTTAGCTTTAAGATATTCCGGAATAAGAAAGGGCGAAATGTATGGGGGATCAAAGAGTGAAAGACAGAGAGCGAGAAAGAAAGAAAGAAACAAACAAACAAAGAAAGAGAGAAAGAGAGAAAGAAAGAAAGAAAGAAAGAAAGAAAGAAAGAAAGAAAGAAAGAAAGAAAGAAAGAAAGAAAGAAAGAAAGAAAGAAAGAAAGAAAGAAAGAAAGAAAGAACGAACGAACGAACGAACGAACGAACGAACGAACGAACGAACGAATGAATGAATGAATGAATGAATGAATGAATGAACGAACGAATGAATGAAAAAGTAACTAACGAATGAAACAATAGAATGAAGGGAGAAAAATTAGGTAAAACAAAGAATCAGGGCCAAATAAGTTAAATGAAAAAAACCTGTGGATTTACAGCGACTTGACTCACAGTTTGTCAAAAGTAAAAGTAATATTGAGAAACTATAAAGCTCTGTTGAAGAACGATATGAATGCTTACCAGTTCCACGTTTCTGCAGTCGAAGTTTGTCCAATATGTCACCAAACCTTGAATCCTGCAATATTGATATGTTTAGAGTCGTTATTGTGTGGTAAAACAAAAGCCTTTGGTCCTCTTGCGCGGGTTTTTGCTATGAAATTGCGTGCCCATGCGCTTTCTGCCAGCTTTGTTTGTTCACGCGTGTGAAACGATCATAATCCGATACTTTTTCGCGTTTTTCAGGCAAGCGAAGGCAAGGGCGAAGCGAGCGAGGCGCGCGAGATACGAACGACGAGGAAAGGCGCAAAAAAGTAGGGCCATTTGTGCAGGCTAGGATGATCTTAGTCCACGTATTTACCTTGGCCAAGTGAGGCAGTTTCACGTGCACTCCAGCTCTAAGACCTGTTCCAAGGTTGGATGGGCAGGTCAAGATGTATCCCAGATGTTGGTTCCACATAAATTCATGTCCCTGGCGCTTGATGAGTCGTTCAACCTCATTGAGTCCACGACAAAAGCGATCAAACACCGAGCGCATGTCTCCTCCCTTCTCCATCGAGATGACGCGCGTGTGATCTTCCTCGTTTATCCAAACAAGGAAGTTCTTGTCATTGTTGTGAAAGATTCCACGCGCGTCGGGCCAATCACGTGCCATGCCCGCGCACGTGAGAAGCGGAGAGACCGGTTTGTCAAACAGGAAGTGGTCGTCAATCAACTGCTGTTGTTCGGCCGCGGTCATACCGTTCAGCGGATAATACTGACCAGTTAAGTTTCCTGAAAATATTATTAAACTGTTGATTACAGATTGTAACTATAATACTGCTTGCAGATTCAATTCTGGGAAGTATAAACTGAACAGTTCAGGGATAAAGGGCTACAGCCATGAGTTATTTGTGATGTGATCCTTCTTTGGCCAATTTACAATCATATGAAAATAATTTGAAACTGTTTGCGCGCGCCACCTGCCTCGTACCTAGGCGGTTCTCGAGATTTTCGAAAGGGAAGGCTTCACGTCCTTCCCATAACCCCTTGCGTCGCGACTACCGCAGAAAATTCCAAGAGGCGCCTGGGTACGGGGCAGGCGCGCCACAATGTGCGAATCTCAGTACAATTAGAATGACCCAATAAGAGTAATACGATTGACATACGATTTCATTCAATTAGAATAAGCAGGCAAAAATATGCGCGCTCATACAGAAACTGACAATAACAGAAACAGTAACAGTAGCTTTGAATGTCAAAATGATTTAGAGAAAACAATGGGCGCCGGTGAGAGACATATGATCCACGGTAGAAACAGTCCTGTGTTCACGGCGAAGAAGCACATGAGAAGACGCATGCAAGTTAAGATAATACCGCTGGACACACGCTTGCTCAATATCAACTTGACAAACATAAATTAGGTTAGATTGAACGCCTAACTAGGCCATTTCCGAGGTCCAAAAACTCTTACTTTCAAACCGAGGCTAAGTGCAAAACCTTTGTTGTGAAAATGAATTTCATTTGCATCAGAATTAAAAAAATTATTTATATCAATGGTTTTGCTCTTTGCCTCGGTTTAAAACAGGCTTGGAGCAACTCGGAAATGGCCTGTTAAAGGAAGAAAATGACCTTCAACTCAGAGATAAGTGTGCAGTTCGCCTGCGGGCTCGTAGCCACAACATTTGTGAGAACTAGCTTCGTCTATTCACACTTATCCAGAGGAGCTACTTGTAAAAGTGTACAATTTTGAATACCCCGTCTGGCGCTTTTTCTACTGGTTACTGAACTAATTACTGTCTCACGTTGAAACTGAATAACCCCGCCAGACGGCTAGAATTTTTTTTCTCTCTCTCACTTATTTATGTAGAATAAGTTTTTTCTCTTCTATGTTGTTTAATATGTCATTATTAAAATCATCATAACAATGATATTTAAAAATAAAATGAAATTTACATTCACCCTACATTCACCACTCTCTTAACTTCCCCTCCCTTGCACTCAACAAAAAAAAAACGCGGAGTACTTGTTTCATCGACCCAATTACATGCCTCTCCAAACAAGCAAAAACGAAACGAAAACATTGAATCCCAAAATAAGTTTTTTTCGGAAACGAGACACTGAGTCACCTTCGGGAAATGAGTCCCTGTAATTTAATCTGATACGTCCGATTCTCTTACCTTCACTGTATGATTTTGTGTCTCGTCCCGTATCCCTCAAAATCTTTAGCCCGTTTCTATGATCTTTTTCTATACCAAAGACATTTACTAACCTTTAAGACCATCCAAGGCCTCGCAAACAACATTCTCCACTTCCCTCCGCTCTGCACGGCTGCAGTGAGGTGGAAGACTGAACCCGCGAACAGACCGTCCCGTGCGCACGCGGGATGATAACACGTAACGCTCGTCAAATTTCCCGCCACGGATTTTGGACGAGTCCAGATCTGTCTTGTGCACGTCAGTCTTTTTGAAGCCATTGTGGCGCTCTTCAATGATGGGATCAAAAAGCTCTGCGAAGGTCTCATAGGATTCTTCATCCCCGGCCACGGCGCCCACGGTAAGAATGAACGGATGTCCTGGGTTATCCACCCCTGTTTGGATCGCCGCGTCCAACGTGAACCCACTAGCCGTGGCTTTGTCGCGAAGTTTGCTGTACAATCGCGGCGTTAGATGTTTGGCCATCAAGTTGTTGTGGTTTCGGAGGTCGGGATAGTCGGCCATTGCGGGAAAACCGCGGCCATCGCAAGTGGAATTCTGGCGCCGGGCCAATACGGCTTTGTAAGTAAGACCGACCGCGATGGCGCCCACGCCAACTCCTATTGCGGTAAAAAGACGCCCTCTTTGCCCTTTTGTGAAGTTCGAAATAGTAACGAACGCCATTCTGAACAGTATTCGAAGCACGCGCGTAAGAACGTGTCACTTCTCCACGGCTTTGCTTCCAAAAAATGCCCAATTATGGTTTGTGACGTGAGTTTATTGTTGTTAATTAGGCTAATTCATTACGATAATTGGTGCTGACGTTTAATTGATTTCAAATGCTGCGGATTTTTTACAAAGAAGGCAGCGTTCACACCTGTTACCCGGGCATGGTACTCGGTGGATACTAGTGTGAACACGCTCAATAAGCGTGATAACACTAAGCCTTTAACTCCAGGAAAAAGGAATCTCACCTTTGGAAAATATAAGTGCTTCTGTAACCGCTTCTTCCCGTGATAAATCTACCGTTGGACATGACAGCCACCGAAATGTTATCTCGAAATTTTGTGTCACACGATAAATCAATTAATCGATAAATTTCCTGCGTGAAAGACGCACTACATGGAGTGTTCACCACGGGTACAAACTTCAGTGTGACTACATATCCTCGTAATGCGCAACACCACGATAAAATTACCGCAAAAACAATAGCGCGGACACAATTACTACAATTTGACTAACAATAAACGACTGTTTAACTGTGACAATAGACAAATCGAAACGCACCAATGATATTACGAGTCTTCATAGCCAATAACATCACGGCTTAACTGGCAGACGACCAATAACCTCGAGAGATAATTGACATATCAGGTCAATAACCAGAGTTTAATGCCATCAAGTGACGTGAGACAACTCACTTTGACTCTGAAGATGACTACTGCACAGGTTGTCGAAACGGCAGTCACTGTCAACAACAACAGTCCTATTCAGGACTACGTCCACCCGGACGATCATGCTCAACCTACTTATGAAATGACTGATGGGTTCAAACCTTTCACATAATTAAACAAGTTCATCAGAAACCTAACCGTGAATTGGCCAAAAAACTTCAGCTTAGCTGAGGAGTCCCAAAACCGAACCCACACCCCTTTCCTCTAGACAGATACTCAGAGACACGACACTTGTTGCAAATCTATTTTAATTATTGAACTACAAAATAGTCAGGCAATCAAAACAACACCGCTACCTAAGACTTAATTCAAGCTAATCTTCCACCCTCATTGCGCGTTCTTAAGCGTGCAAACCTCGTCTTTTAACGAAGCACTGAAAGACGACAGGCAGTCTCTTTGTACGGAAATACACCGGCAACGCTACAAGTTTTTTTCCAGCTTCTGATTGGTTTGTGGAATTGTCTGTCTCCGCTGTGATTGGCCTGTGTAATTTCTTTCACCTGGCTTCACAAAACCACCCGCTGCTGTGAAAACGTGTACAGTAGGAGCAACACGTTACATGACACACCGTGTCATATGTTTATATCTAATCTCAACGTATCTGTTTAGATTTAACCCTCAAAAATCTCCTTGAATTTCTCTATTCTCTGAATTCCAGAAACGACTGAAGTTTCTTTTCGACTTCAGCAGTCATCTGGAAGCTCCTATCAAGGGAAAGAGAGAGAGAAAAGTTGTTTTTTCCACAAGAGTTTAGAAATCCTAAAGTTAAACCAAAGATGTGATCATCAATTTTGAAGTTTTTCTTGTCCAAATGAACTCAATGAAAAACATAGCCTCCCCAAAGGACGTCTGCGGGGAGGCTATGAAAAACAAAGATACTTTCTCCTTGTCCCTTACTCTTTAAGTGCTGGTTATAATATTACAACTAAGTTTAGCCGGTGTTTAACAAAACCGCGCTCCAAGCCATTTATAATTTGGCCAACCATAACATCTAAACATCGCTTACGATGAACCGAAAAAGCCTTCATGTAACGACCCATGTGGGTGTCCAATGACTGTCACAAACCGCCGTCTATGTCTAAACTTCGTTTAAATAACCGGCCCTTGCTGAAACAGCTCTGTTTGAAATAAGTCAACTTACCTCAGATGGTCATGGAAAATGTTTGTTATTCTGTAAATCGAGGACACAAGTGCTGCAAAGTGTAAACAAAGCACGTTTAAAATTCCTCTCCGAAAATACTTTCAATAGAATTTTCGTCTCTCTCTTAATAAACCCGCGACAAGGTTCTTTCTTTAAAAGACCATAATAACATGCCGTATTTGGTCGGGCCTAAACTATAAGTTGGAAATATACCCTTTAGACATACACGGATCTCAAAACACGGAAAAAAAATCCTTTCGCAAAAAATAGTGGGCCCGAATGGGCTCCTGGCCCGAATAGACAGCAAATTCAAACGAAAGACAAGTCTACCAAGCAAAGTTTTGAAAAAAAATACGTTTTAGTAATTGAGAAAATACGATCCCGCGCGAACACTCGAAAAGAAGTTTCGTATCTACGCTTCTCGGCACGGCTATGTAATACCCTCTATGTATGGCAATTAGATTTAGCCAATCAGATACGCGAAAGGTGTTTGTCGCGTGTGAAAAAAAATGTTCATCCAATCAGAACCACTAATCATGCTTTTGTACTGCAGGGAATGAACATCCGCAGGAGCATCCGCCAATTTTCCCGCCATTTTTGTTTACTGCACCCTCAGCGAACACCTCAGCCAAGTTCGTTAAACGCGAGTCGGGTTGAGTCGGGATGTCTTAAAAAAGGAAGATTTTTCGTTGCAGAGAAGTGTTTTTAATTTTGTCAGTGCTGAATGTTTTTGACTATAAAGTGTACCATCAGGGCCCTTCATGTAAACACCCTCCTATAATTTCAGAATCTGCCTCTTATACTAAAATAGAGATTTTACTTACTGGCTCTCAACTGGTAGCGAAGGCCGTCTCTTCCCTGTGGTCTAGGAGGTCTGGCCTGAATTGCCGGTTTTGACGTTAAAGCCAATGAAAGCTTTGAATGCTTGTCTAATGCCTGTATATATAATATACAGAAAACAAGACAAGGGCTATTTTCTGGCAAAACTGGTCAAATATAAGAAAACAAAAAGAATTTTACAAATGTTTTCGAGCATTTCCCACCTGAAGCAAACTCACAAGAGAAACAAAGACATCTGGGAGACTCTGAAATAGCAAGAACCTCAGGATTAAAAAATCTCCAAGCTCAATCAATTTGTTAAAAAAAACGCAACTGAAAAGACTGAGGCGAAACAGTTTAGCTATTACTCAACAAATTTCGTATTTGAACACTCGAGTCTAAAAGAAATCTGCAAGTCTGCCCAATCAAATGAGAAGCTACTGAGCAGTAATTTCCTTTGTTTTCTGATTAGTTTTTTAATAATTGAAAAAAAGGATTGCAAAAATGCAAAACCTGGTCGTTATTAGAATTGGACAGAAAAACAAAAGTTACCTTCTGTACAACGCCAAATTTGTCTTCTGTATACGAAGATGCCACGAGTCTCGAGAGTGCTATAAAACAAGAAAAAGGGACACTGGCGAATGCTTACATCAATAAAATTGACGCACTCTTAGTCACTAGGATGAGTAAAAGGTTGTTTACCATTTCAAAAAAAATTCCGGTAATTTGGGTTGGGAATTTTGGTTCGGCGAGAACGGTACGTGTCGTTTACCATTTGCCTAAAATTTCCGGGTTGTCGCGCCGCGCTAGACTGGATTAAACTAGTACGAAACTCAAGAAACTTGTAAATGGTAAACGAATTTCCATTCGGAACGTCCCAATCGGGAAAACGGGACTACCTTATCAGAACTTCCGTTTGTCCGGGGAATTTTCTAGTGGGACGAACCAAGAAAACGTTTACCATTTACATCCCAACCGAAATTTCCGAGAATTTTGTGGTAAATGGTAAACAACCAAAAGCTGTTGATCTGTAACTGAAACATCTTTGGACCACCCTTGGAGATCTTCGGAAATTATCGGGACCTTTCGTAAGATCTTCGAACAAAGTCTTTGACTTCAATCGGTCAGTGTCTACCTTTCCCCAAGCTGATATAGTTCAACCGGAATAAGATAAGTTTGCAGTATCGTTTATTTTCATGTTATTCAGTTTCATACCTTCAACTGCCCATATGTGAAGCTGACAGTCAGAGAAAATGGCTTGCGTCCTTGATTGTGGAATCTAAAAGAAAAGAGGCAGAGGTACCTGGAAGTCGTTCGAAGAACCAATTGTGGTACTCACAATTTCACGATACATCAGTAAGACACACATTTTATGACAAAGAATAGCCTTACCTCATCAAATAAGAAACCAATGATTGGTCTTTCCTTCAAACTACATGCAATCTGGATGAATCAAGGAATTAAGTGATCAGCAATCATTATTTAGAAGAATGAACTGTAGATAAGACTCAAAAGAGAGCTTCTTGCCTTCTTAAATTTTCACAAACATCTCTCTAGGTTAGAAAAGAAATTTATAGAAACCTACGTCGTGAGGAACCTGGTTGATTCTCCAAACAAAATTATCCACCTGAGAAGGAAAATTTAAAAAAAGTTAGAAAAAAAAAAACATAAACGAAGTAATAACAATGTGTTCAAGCTGACTCGTCTATTTGTATTTGTATATTTATACTTGGCAAAGGTTGCCCATCGCGCCAAGGGCGTCTTCTCTCTGTGGATCGCGAGAAGACTGGGGACGAGTCAAGAGATCAACTCCTATTACCTTGTCAAGTGTCTTATTCCTAAGACGGTTGAAAGCGTTTGTGTTATCTGGAGGCCTTGGTGAGGGCATTTTCGATACATTATCTGAAAGGAAAATGTATTAATAAAACTAGTTATAAACCTTACTCGACTAGCTGGGCGACATGGGAGACAGTGCAATAGGAGACAGATAGGATAGAGACTCGAATTGTGGGGGGAAATCAAACCGCATGAACAATCAAGTAAATTAGAAGGGGGTGAAGTGGGGGGGGGGGGGGGGGGGAGGAGCCTGAGTGGAGGCTGCTTAGAAGAAAGTGGGAAAAGCGAACATCAGGTGGGCGAGAATGAGAAGGGCCCACCCTTGGTATTCTGCATGCCTAATTTCCCCCTTTCCTTGGGCTACGAGTCACTAGAGCGGCGATTGCGCACAGGCATAACCAGTAACAAACATTGAGAAGAAACAGACCTATTGTACAGCACCCTAACTCGCTGATTTGGTAGAAAGTCTTGAGATTTGAGTCAACGACATTTTGATCCGTATAAGAGGAGATTTACACTGGTGATTAATCAATACCACACCGCATTTGTCCACTTGGGCTCGTTATGGAAACGTTAGGAAGGGAGAGAGGCCAGGGCGTAATGACGTTCTTCCGCATAAGTGGGTATTTGATGGAAAGGGATACTTAGGAGAGAATCTACGTTAACAAGTTTCTTACTTGCACTACACTTTTTTTGTCAATTTTTCCGTGGCAATTTGAATTTCCTCACTCCACACTACCTTTGGTCTAACGAAGATGATAGAAGCCAGAAAGCAGGTACCTTACAAAGCTAAGGTTTCTTTCTGGAATGCCTTTCAGCATTTACGAAAGGCGTTCGCGTGGCTTGTCAGTTTTGTTCAGTCGGTTTGTTTATGCCCCGAGAGATGTAAACAAAGCAACTACACGACTAACAAGCGACGCAAACGACTTCGAAAATGCTAAAAGGTTTACAAGAAAGAGACCACAAAACAGCCTTTTCAATAACTTAATATTTAAAAAACAAATTCATACCAGCTGTTTCTGACCAAAGTTGAACTGAACCTGGGGAGGTTGATGATTGTTGTCTTCTTGTTACAGTGAGTGGTGATTCGTAAGGACTAGAGTAAAGACGAGGCCTTTGTACTGGAAAGAAAAAAAAAGACTCAGTTAAAACTCTAGTATTTGCCTTTAAATTAACACATCTTATTTGCTCAGTAGAACGTATCAACAAGTATATTGTCTTTATCTCGTAAAAAAAATGCGCCAACTCGTATAGTAAAATAGGCCATTTGGAGAATGGGTGAGAGACTGAGTCAGTGTTTTGTTGAATGTCACTATGGGACTTTTTTGGGGTAGCCGCCGCCATACTCGTACCAAGTCGCCACTTATTATTATCGCAACGAAAGGAATATGGCAAGGAAAATTAACGCGCGCAAAGGAACTTGGGAAGAAGGGAGAAAAGTGACTTCGCGTTTTTCTTCCTTCCTTCCCCTGATGCACCGCGAACTCACTAAATCCTTCCCATTAATCACAGCGTGAATACAGAGAAGCGACTGGGTACGAGCCTGCGCGCCACGCTTCCTTTAATGATAGTTGCCAAGGAAACTGGGTCAATATTCATCCATATACAGTGCCATCACTAATATAGTTCGACACGGCATTGACCCAGTCTTAAACAAAACCTCACAATGGCCAATTGTTCATTAGTTTTTGGAGCTTATAGTCCATATTATTACGTTAAGTTACGTTATGTAACATTTCACGCTTTAAGGGCCATTCTACTTACACCAGGGTTCTATCTAGGGTATTTGAGGGATAGAAGCTTCCCCCACTCCAAAAAAAGATTATTGTTATCATAACAGCATATAAGTTACTATATCTGAAAAATCATCCAGACGCGACGAGGTTAGTGCACAAATTGGAACATTTCTAAAAACTGTATCAAAATGCACCAAATTGCATCTCAGCGCATATTCATTTCAAAACATTTCCGGGGAGGCATGCCCCCGGATCCCCGTTGGAAGCTCTTAGCCTTCAGCCATTCGGGACTTTTCCCCCAAACGATAAATCCTAGATAGAACCCTGTACACGTATTTGAGATGTCATGCAAGTCAACAAGACTGTTATTACCTGTACTTCCGTTGGCAAGTCCATTAGCATGGCCATTAATATACCCATTTGTAAGCGATGAACCAAACATTTTAGGATCTAGTGGAGGCTGTTGCAGTTGCGCCTGAAGGGAAACCTCTGACAACAGCTTGTTGGTTAGAGACTCGATGAGAAAGAGACATTCTGTTGAAATATCTGTCCAGTTTGCTGGTCGACCACCTGTACAAAACGATTAAAATAAAACCTCAAGCCTTTCTACTACTGAACAAGTCTGACAATAAAAAAATTCTACATTTTAGGCTCTAAAACACTGAAAAATGAGAAAAATAAAGTGACATTACAGGGTGCAAAGAAAGTCAGTTTTGCAGCTTGCCGTTTGGGCTAGCTGTAGCTAGCATGTACTAGCCCAAACATCACTTTAACTAGCCCCAAATGCTTTTTGATGAGCGGGTTTGAATATGCAGTTCTTCTGTAATTTGAATTCTCAAAAAACTTCACTTGCCCATCGGGCAAGCTAAGAACAAAATTCACTTGCCAGATAGCAAAATGCTCTAGCCCCGGGCTATCAGACAGTAACTTTCTTTGCACACTGCACTACCATGGGAAAGAACTTCTCAGCATCTTTCATTTAACTGGTCACACTTAAGGATTTCATCCACAGACTCAAAACTTACAACCTTGTACAGCGTAATAAGTAATACCGCAGGTAAGTACTGCTCAATAGCTTTCATTTGAATGGTTACACTTTAGGATTTCATCCACAGATTCAAAAGTTAAAACTACCTTGTACAGCATAATAAACAGTACCACAGAAAAGAACTACTCAGTAGCTTTCATTTGTTGTGGGCTTTACTCTAGCTATGAGCAATGATCATGATTTATGCATGCATATTCTTAAACTGCAGAGCCTCTAAGAATTGCTCCCTTATCAGGGTGCAATGAAAGTCAGTTTTACAGCCTGCTGTCCGGGCAAGCTGTAGCTAGCATGTACTAGCACACAAGCCATTTCAACTAGCCTCAAAACCCTTTTTTGATTAGGAGGACTGATTACAATCCTTCTGTAATTTGAGTTTCCTCCCAAAACAGCAAAAATCACTAGCCCGATAGCAAAATCCACTAGCCCCGGGCTATTGGACACGACTTTCTTTGCTCGCTGCTTATAATATTGCTTTTTTAGCACTTAATGACATCATTTATGAGCTAAGGTGAGCTAAAGAGTTCCTCATCACCCTTAACTGGACATCTTTTTTTTCGACCAAATGCAATAAACTCACTTGGTTGACTAAGCGAGAAGATCTGTTTTCTTCTTGTGCTGCTAAACTGTGACAAGTGACACAAGTCAAACATAGCAAGATACTGAAAATGAAAGACAAAAATAACAGATTCAGGCATTCAGGTTGAAATAAATTAAACGTTAATATTATCACCTCTTTAGGTTCACTGTAAGTATGACCATATGTGGAGGTATGGCTGGCTAGTGGTTAACACCTCTAACTTTGGACCTGTAGGTCAAGTTTCAACCCGTATTGTCAGGTTGCTTGTTATACACCAAGAGACCTCTCTCTGATATGTCTGTAATAAGGCGCACACAAGCCAAAGGCCTACACGACCGGAGCTCACCCCGGTTTTCTTAGCATGGAGCATGCCTAGGAGTATTGCTACTCCTCCCTGGACGGGATGCTAGTCCATCGCAGGGTTACTCCCCGGCAGTATGTTGCCAGTATCCATTTATACACCTGGGTGAAGAGAGTGTTTTTACAAAAATTTAAAGAATTATCTCACTGATAGCCGATCTGTCGCTTAATTTTCTGATCTTGCTCTCTCTGCACTCAGCCATGAATTACATTTATACACATGAGTGAAGAGAGTGTCTTTAAAAAAATTTAAAGAATTATCACACTGATAGCCGATCTGTCGCTAAATATTCTGATCTTGCTCACTCTGCACTCAGCCATGAATTTAGTTCATTAAGTAGTTGAAGGAAGCCTATTAATATAAGCTTCAAGCTTCATTAGGCTTCCTTGTCACATTAATAATAATAATGGAATTTATATAGCGCTTATACATCGCTGTTCTAAGCGCTTTAATTTAATAATTTAATTTTAATTTTAATTTCATAATTTAATTAACAACTTTTGCTCATGTTGTATAAGGTTTTGTGAGTGACTAAATAAATAAATAAATAAAGACAAAGTGGAGTAAAGTTCCTTGTCCAAGGAGACAATGCCGCGAAATGAAGTAACAACAATAATATTTTAATAATTTCACCTTTAACAAAGGAATGGATCTGTTCTTCATCACCATAGAAAGGCGCTGGTCTTGTTGATAATGAAATGATGTCTCTACCGGAAATGTGTAATGCTGGAGACAAAACAATAATTGAATAAAATAGAAAGGTTAGAAAACAACAAAAGAAATATACAGGGTCACAAAAAAATTTTTTTAAACATTTAAAGAAGACATGAAAAGGGTTGGCAAACATAGCAATGATCATTTTTTACATTGCATTTTCATTTGACTTTGATGGCCAATGATACCTTTTTGGTTAGATGGAGAAATCTTTATCTTATTTATAATATAATAGAGAAGTATTTACAACAGTGTCGTCGATGCAAAGTTGAAAGTCATAATTTTCCTTTTAAATGCACTAATGGATGGTAGCTCTTTCACATGTTCTGGAATTGTATTCCAAATCCATGCAACTGTGAATGCAAAACTGTTACTGAACATTGAGGTTTTGGGCTGTAGGAATCTCCAAATAAAATTTGGAATTTCGAAGGTCATAGATTTTGGAGCCCACTCGTTCAGTAAACATATCTGCTAAATAGGATGGAGCAAGGCCATGAACAAGATTATTCTATACATCATAACAGACTTTTGCTGCAATGTCAGTTTGGTTAATGACAACCAACCCAAAAGTTCAAGTATTTAAGCCGATTGCACCGAGTATGGTAAGCCCTATTCTGCAGACGTTGGAGCCTTTTGGATTGTGTCTTGCCTGCGCTATACCAAACAAGGCTGCAATATTATTAAAATAGGGTTCAATGATCGATCTGTAAACAGGACCAGTAATGGAAAATAAGTTTACCTGTGTGTGAAAGATGACAAGAAGTTTATTTCCAAATGTCCAGACAAATAATATCAGTGATCCTGTTACCAGGAGAAGCCAAAACAGGGAAAGATCCAGAAGGCCAGAGACTGTGTTGAGTGGTGGAGCATCTCTGAAATGTTGAAAAAAAAAACTATTTAAAAAAATGAACGGCAAAGACATTTTTGGGAGATAAAACATTGAGGTTGCCTTTGGTTTGTTGATTTGCTCATTAACAGAAGCTGCGATAAAAAAAAGGCAAGGTGTGTCTTTTGGGAAATAAAATGTTGAGGTTGACTTTGGTTTTGCTCTTCTCAAACTCATTAATAATTCATAAAGAAAATACAAAGAAAATTAATTTTTAAATAAATGAGTGTTTGAAAATCAGATGAGAAACTGCTTATTTTTACATCCTTAATTTCTCCTTCTAAAATCATTTGGTTTGAGAAGTAATATCAAGCATTCGACACAGTGTTTCATCAGTCAGATGAAACACCTCGAGGTTTGTCAAAAATACTCCACTGCGCGTCATATTTTCAACTCTCTTCTCAGTGTTTCATCTGGTGATGAAACACTGCATCTCATCCTTGATATATTACATCCTGACATCTTGAAGCTATAAACCAACCCTGGCCCAAAGCTGCTACAAAACTGCAAGAAAAGCATTGTTACCTGTCCAGAGATATCCCAAGGAAACTGGCCAAGGAATCCCTAGGAATGTTGCCTATAATTAAATGAATTAAGCATTCTTTTCAATTAAGGTTTTATAAGGACACTTATAGAATTCAACAGGTGACAAACCAGACCTCTTTAGAAACTTACCGAATAAATAATACAATATGTAAAACCACCTGCATGCCTGAAATTGGACACATGAAGAATGCAAAAAAAAAAAAAACAAACAAAACAAAAAACAACCAAAATCAGTGGAAGTTCTAGTACCAAACTACAAAATATGATACATGTCACTTCAAACACAAATGGTCTCCAGCACTGTAAGTTGAAGTACAGGTTTTGCTGTAGTGGGTCCCTAAATTCTGCTATATATCCTAAATATAATTAGGAATAACATGATATTAGCATGCAGCTTTAGATCAACTATTGCGATAGCAGTTAATTCAGGAATAAATCAGATGGGTTGGTTTTTCGAGTGGGGAAAATATTTACAGAGAACATAAAGAGGTTTTGGACCACACCTTCAAGCAGGAAAAGATACTCTGCTTTACACATGAGCTGACTGACATCTTAATCAGGAAAAACTTCTGTTGCTGTTACAAAACAAAGCCACAAGAAAACATTATTTATTACAATAATAAAAAGTATTTTCATTAAATCTTCACGATGCAAGAAAGACAAATACAGGGAATTGAATGAGCATTAAAGCTTAAACATACCTGAACTCTTGGAAATACAACATGAAATTCTTTTTTCATGAAGTAATTTAGACTGGAATAAAAACCCTGAAAAAAAAGGAATGCACGATACCTCAGTTCATTCAATAGCTATAGGTCATTTTGGAGTTGCCCCAAGTCTTTGTTTCAAAACAGGGCTAATTAACCCTTTTAGCCCCAATATCCACATGCAGAATCTCCAAACTGATCTCTATACATTTCCTTTAAGAATTAGGTGAGAGAATTTTCTAAAAGATCATGGCAGTTTCTCTTTGGAGATCATTTTATTAATTCTCATAATTTCATCTCTTAACAATGTATGGATATTGTTTGGAGAAAATTGATGTTGGTCACTATTGGGACTTAAAGGGTTAAGAAGCTACTGATATGAAAATGATTTTTTTATTCTCAAGCAAATAAAGTAATTTTTACTGGAAAAGTTTTGCACTTAGCCTCCTTTTGAAAGTGAGGGTTTTTGGAAATCAGAAATGGCCTATTCAGCAGGTACCAGGCATAAGCTATAAGGATGCAAGTGACCTAACATCCGATGTCCAATCCTCTCTTTGTTTAACAAGCATTTATATGCTACTTGCCCATCTTCCCATATGCACCTTACTTGCCCCCCAAAACTTTGCAATTTTCTTTTCAATTTCTCTTGGGACGGCTGCAATACCCAGGAGAAATGAAAAACAAAGGTTATGCAAAATTGGGGGGGGGGGGGGGGGGGGAATAACTAGGTGCATTTTGGGAGATGTGCAAGTGGCGTATAAGCTTTTTTAACGTCCCCTTCCAAATTACTGATAAGATAGGATGAAGGGTACAAGTCCAAAGGCTTAATATCACCACCCAATGACGTGATCATCTGAACTGAGACAAAATCGCAAATCAAACCCAGCATGATTTTACCAGTTTTTTAAAGACCCTGGTTGATGGTCTGGGCGGGGCTTGAGCTCATGTCCTCCAACTTGGCAGACCGGAGCACTCCCAGCTGAGCTAACCAGGCAGTAGCTAGTTTAGGATGCACAGGCATAAGGGAGGGCAAACTTAATCTTTTATAGAAATCTTCTCAATCATTGCTTACCAGCCACGCTCCAAAGAGAACACCAAACACAAGATGTTCATTCAGGCAAAATACCTCTGATCTACAGACACAAATAACAGGGCATGCATACAATGAAATAAGAAAATGATAATTAAAATAACATTGTACAATCGGGAACAAAATTACATGTAGTTGAGAAACTTTGCCCTAAAGGGCCTTTCTGATGTTTTACTGACTTCAACAGGGAAAAATGTAGCTTTCCCTCCCCCATCCCCTCCATACAATGTTGTGCCGCTGTTCGAGCTACCTATAGAAAGCAAAAACACCCCAACTTTGAATGGAGGGAAGGGGGAGAGGTGTGGATTATTTTGTTCTCTGTTGTCACCCTACCTGAGTAGAATGTCTCAACAATTTTGTTGCTGATTGGTACCTGCTAGACTTAAATTCTAATTTGTACTTTTTTTTCAGAAATACAACGCCAACAAAGTTGATTCAAAGTAGTTAATAATACTGTTTACACATTAAACATAACCATAAACAGAACACACTTCATTAAAAGGTTGTTTTTGTTACCAGTCTGTTACAAATAAATCAAATTTGACTTTCCCTAGCATAAATAAAGAATAATAAGAGAAAAAAACCACTAGGTTATGTTTTTTAAATTATTACCTAGTGAGGGTCACGTTAAAAATTCCTGGAAACCTTGAGCCATAGGGAAAAAAATGGCGCAAAATCCAACATAGTCCAATTCAATCTTCAGTTATTGTATGAAAACCACCATCAAAGACTAAATACAAGCATATTTTCTATTGATAGGATGTTGGGGAAAAAAAAGGAGGTCAAAAATGGTGAAAAAAATAATCTCAAAACAACTTGGCAAACTGTTTTTCGAATTTATTCAGAGAATTTGCTTGAAATTGAAAACCAAACCTACACAAGAGCCAGGTATGCAACACAGTCAAGACAATCTAGTAGTTCAAAAACTCCACCAACATTTTTTGTTCAAACATGGCTCAATCTACATACTTTATGCTAACTTTTGTAAAATAGCCATCTTCTTCATTCCTGATTCCTAAAAACCACCAGGCTGAAAGACCTCCTCCAAATGAAAAGAACAAAATGTGAAGCATTCGAGCAGGATGAAGAGGAAACAAGATGGCTGCAACACGGGATGGATGAATAACATCTTTCACTGGAAACATCAATTGAGGAGAATAATTAACACCAAAAAAAATTATAATTTGAGAAATTAAACATAGGTGTGCACATTGTTGTTGTTCAAATTTTTTAATAAACATTTGTTTGTTTTGGTTTTCCTCATATTCAAACATGTTGGACAGAAAAGAAGTGTAGTAGTGAGAGGCTGCACTCGCCTCCCACCAGAATGGCTCAGGTTCAAATCCTGCCCTCGCCTGTATATGTGGGTTGAGTTTTCCTTTGCTCTGAGAGGTTTTTCTCCGAGTACTCCAGTTTCCCTCTCCTCATAAACTAACATTTTCAAATTCCAATTCGACCAGGAATGGTAGACGAAGAACCACTTTCTTTGTGGATGTGCTACCTCTAAATCATCACCATTACTATCATTATTATTACATGTAGATTACTATGTAGAAAACCAAATAGGAATGATGATAAACCGATGATAAGACTAATTTACTGTACAACATATCCATTTTAAAGTGATGTGCAACAAGTGAAGACTGCAGATTTTAGAGCATTTTCACAACTTGTTTATCTGGCAGTCTGCAAGTCTGCATTTGTTGCACAATGCTTTGGTAGTAGGCTAATTTTTTTAATACAAGGGTACAAAATAGTCCTTAGCTAAATTTTGGATTCGTAATACACATACCTGTGTTGAATTTAGCAAAAGACAACAGAATTATTACATTAACAGCACCATAAATACAAACAGACAGCCAAAAAGAGAAAGTGAAAGCCACTGTTATGGAATCTGTAGGCAAAAATAAAGGCTCCATTAAAGACAAAGAAACTTAGGTTTGTATAGTACCTGTAAAAAAAGGACAAAATGTATGTGATAGCTTTATTTTTAACATTGTAGGAAACTATACTAGGTCTTCATTGTACATCTCTGACTCCACTGGAATAATGCCAAGGGTTCTTTTTAATATCCTTTTCTTATTGAAGACTGCAGTAAGGATGTAAGTAGAAGGCAAGGCCAGTGGTTTAACCATTGCAAAATATGACAAGATTTTTATTTTGAAGTAAGTCAAGGTCTAACTCTAAACATAGCCAGTACGACTCAGGGATGTGGCTGTTACAAATTTGATTTCTAATGGCCCACTCTCACTGCTCATCTGAAAAAATGCCTTTTTAAGTATTAACACAGCATGGATGTTGGCATGAAAATGTGACCCCCCCATGCTCTTTGAAAAAAAAAAAAACAGCTATTCCCATGTGACCTAAAAAGTCTGGTTGGTGGTCTGGCCAGGCTTGAGCTCACATCCTCCTGATCAACATTCTGGTCCCTCACCAACTGAACTAACCAGACATGATAGGTACCTTAAAAGTTAGAAATATGCTGCATACCTCCAAACTCAGGTAGTACAAGGGTTAAGAGAATGACTAACGTTTTGATGAAGTTTTAGCATAAAATTAAACTCAATGTTGGCAAGTATTAACCTGTGAGCCTGCAGATCACAGCAGTTTACCCCACGTGGTATTTCCTTATTTAGCACTGTATCTTATATATCATGCTAAGTGCCCTCTCAGTCGGCACTTTCTTCGATCGCTGCAATTAAGTTCCAGTGTTATTTCTTTGTCGGCGTGCCTTAACATTAATTTTATCCCAACAAACTAGATACACTAACTACGTGGTCATAAAGAAGTTCTATGTACAATAGGTGAATACCAGTGATCCAGACAATGGGGTGAAAGAAATCAACCGAAGCTGCTGCTGAAAATACAAGTAGTGTAACTGGAAGTAAAATCATCATCCATGCTACAGCTGCAACTGTTCTCCATTGGAATTCCTGAAGTAATTAAGAAATAAAGATTTAACACGTAATAACATTTGCCAGTCTCTAAAATTACCATATTTACTCAAATAAGCACCTCCCCTGGTTAAGCACCACATTCGAATAAGCACCACATTTGAGGGAAAACATTTAACAAGCACCATCCCTGAATAAGCGCTGTGACCCTGATACATGTACAATCAAAATCAAAAGACGTTAACTTTAATAGAGAAAATAATACTTTAGTTAATACAATTCTTTGCCATGTCCAACTTCACAGCGCTTAATCATTTGAGTAAATACTGTAATATTAGGGAAATACTCAATAATGTTCTCCCAATCACAGGTTGCCTAGGAGGGGGTGGGTGGGAGTCGAAGATTTCAGTCCGCACTATGTACTGCACAAGAGGTTAATAGATGTTGGTCACTTCTCATGTAAGAAGAGTTTTTTTTGTGGCGGTCCTTATTAACTGAACATCAGGAGATGCCTCTTTTTACTGTGTAAAGAAGTGGGGGGGGGGGGGTGGGGGGGAGAAGTGAAAGTGAAAGAGGATAGGGGATAGTTGCATGGGAGTTGATGACTTCAGTCCACAGTACCTAATGCACAGATCTAAATAAAGAAAAAAACAAATACGAAATTAACACTCCTAGACATCATTGCACTTGTGTGGATCTGAATGTGCCACGGTTTCAAAATCTCGTCTACTCTGAAAGACATCCGTGTACGCGAACGATAATAAGCTTATGATACAAAACTTACCCCATCGGTAAACCATTTTACTTTAGAAACTTCCGTGCGCTGAGACTCGGTGAAATTTGAAGGCACCATATCCTTTTACTGCCTAATAATTATCTTCAAATCACCTACATATGTCACAAAACTCCAGCAACATTTAAATTCGCGCAAACTTCAAACCACGCGCCATTTTGACTTCTTCTACCATGTTCTTCGTAGCCAGGCCTAAAGACTAAGTGTCCACGCAAAATTGCTATGCGACCGCGCTGGCCGTGTGTCCGCGCCTTTTGCAGGTGCTTTCAAGATGGCGGCTGCAAATTGCTGCATGTGCTTTATTCTTTTTCTGTTAAACTGGACACTATGCTTAGGACTCTATCAAGATCAAGTTGGACTCTTCGATTGGCGCCTTAGCTATCTAGGGAAAGTGAAATTTTCGTTTTTTGATGTTTCCACACACAGTAGCAAGCGACTGTATGTCGGCACAGAATCTAACGTGATTGCAGCTCTAAATTCTAGAACCGGGAGTATTATTTGGCGTCAAGTGTTGGAAGAGAAAGAAGGAAAGCTAGAAACGCTCCTTTATCGCGATAACATACTGGTAAGCTCGTCAAGTTCAGGGAAATTTATCCGATCTTGGGATGCAAGTAATGGAGCTCTTTTGTGGGAGTCGATGGGTAAAACAACTTCTTTGCCTGGCAAAGAAAGAAGTAATTCACCTTTTAGCGGATGGAACGGGCAACATGTTGCTCTGGTCGATGTCAAAGGCAATGAGCTTGTGGTTTCATTATCTCATAACATTCTGAAAGGGTTTACACTTCAAGATGGCACAGAAAGGTGGGCTTTAGACCTCAGTGATCAATCCGCGGAGCACTTCAGTTTTCAACATGTACATGGACTATTACATCTTGTAGGAGTACAAAATGACATTAACGTCGTTATTCAGAAGGTAGATGTAGAGAGTGGAAAAGTTAAAGGAGAAAGAACCATTGGAGCTCCTTGGGTCAGCAATGGCGCAAGCTGTGTTTTTGTAAAGAAGTTGAATCTGGTTTGTGCAGAGACGTTTAGTAACAGTGTTCATGTGATTTCCCTCTTTGATGAGTCAGCTCCGGTAAAAACTATATCTCTGGCATCCTTAGGGTTGGGGGTTGATGAGCTCTCTAATACCAAACCCTTATTAGAATCGCTAGGCTCCTATTCAAACTCCTGGGATGGCCGTTCAGAGTTTCTTTTAAAGCTCTCAAAAAGTCATCAACTTACCTTGGACTTGAACACGGATCGCAGCATAACACTGGTAACAAAATTTTCCGATCCGACCATACTGAGTGCATCTGTGCTTGGCAGGAAGGCTGTTTTAGTATCTATAACATCAGTTCCTGATTCATCAAATGTAGAGCTTCAATGTTTTGACTTAGAGACCAGGAAAATTATCCCAGACATGACACAAAAAGTTGTCCTAGCAGATCATGGCGAACCAGAAAATGCAGTTGTGTATTTATTTAGTAAGAAAGAGAATGAACTTGGTTACAGAGTCTTATTAGCTACAACAGATCATGCTGTGTCCCTGATTCAATTTCCAGGACGGATTATGTGGTCACGAGAAGAAGCATTAGCAGACATAACAGCTGTAGATGTAGTTGAGCTGCCATTTTCACCTTCACAGCAAAATTTTGAAACCCTTCAGGAAGAATTCGGGGTTCATCCCAATGGTAAGTGATCACTCTGTAAATTCTCCGTACAATAGTATTTTTACATAACGGAGCTTAAGCAACAATGATGGCGACAACAATGAAAACGGCAAAAAGGCGATAGGTTTGAATTAGCAAAACAACAACTTTGCACATACATCATGCTTTTTTGTGCATTTCTTTGCCGTCACTGCACGACTATGACGTGTACCGTAAATCCTCTATTAAGCCCCCCCTTTCAAATAAGCCCCCCCCCTCTCTAATAAACCCTCCCTTTTCAGAGGAGGAAAGTTAATAAGCCCCCCCTCTCTATTAACCCCCCCCCCCCTCCCCCAATCCTTATTCTTCACAAAAAAATTGACGATTAAGGTGGACTGATCAGTTATGGTTTATTCATGAAAATTACCGAAGAACATGAGGCTGAAAGCACATAAGAATTTTGTTTTTGTTACTTTTAGGCTCCCACAAGTGAATTAAATACTTTTGACAGTGACTTTAATAAGGCGTAAGTCTACTCTGTCTCATACCATGGTATTTTTGCTACAGGTGATGCGTTTCGCTAAATTAAATAAGCCCCCCCCTCAAAAGTGCTTGAACAAAATAATCCCGCCGGGGGGCTTAATAGAGGATTTACGGTAAATGCCTAATTTCACGTCTTGAAGAGGACGTAAGTAGAAGACAACGACTTTCTTTTTCTTTCCCTGTACTTTGACACAGTCCTTTAATGCTGTTATGTTGTATTTAATTTATTTGTTTCTAAGTATTTGAGTGGAGTACTTATAAACTAGCTGGAAAAGCTAAGAGCACTCTAAACAATAAACAAACCTTAAAACCTTGATTTTTCTCCATTCAACTCCAGAAAAATTTGCCATCATTTGACAAATTGTACGAGGTGGAATAAGCGCAATAAAGTTTGAGGCAGTGCAAATTCACTTTTGAAGTGACGTTTTCGTAGCCATCTCCATCCTAGTTGCTTAAGCTACCTATTATCATACGCACAGGAGGTCGAGATAATTTGTTTTAATCAACGAAGATAGACAAACTTCGTTAAAGTAACCAGGCTTGCTACCCAGCAACCCCCTACCTCGCCTAAATAAATTTTTATGAGGAAAGTATGATCAGCCCCAAACATGTCTTGTCCACTACTAAATTTATGTAATGAATGTTCAGTGAAACCTGGTCAAGCCTTCTTATTAAGAATAACATTTGAACTTCATTATTTCGATGTTGAATTCATTTAGTGTCAATATCACATTTTTCAGTTGAAATTTTGAAAATTCAAAACACTCTTTGATTCAAGAATTCAATTCTGATTGGATTAATGAGCTATTCTCCAAAACAGCAAAGTTCAACAACAAGTTAGTCTATCTGGTGAGAAAAGAAATCATTTCTGAAAGGGTTGACCCAGTAAAGCCTCTCTGTACCATGACTTTTCGGGTGCTTTACTCTGTTTCCATGGATGTGGAGCTTAAAACAGAGACTTCACTACGGATTAACTATTTTTTAACAATATTGTGTTGTTATACAGATGATGTTCTGTCCATGTTCATCCGCCGCATCCGTGCCCAGGTAAAACAGTTCCAAGTTCTCATCAAGCAATTTCAAGCCTTCCTCAAGGCCCAACAAGAGCATGGGATCTTTGCTGAGTCAGCAGAAGATACGGAAGAACAACTGACCAGAGACCAGTTTAATTTGCGAAAAATGATTTTGATCGTTACGTCATCTGGAAAACTCTTTGGTCTTGATTCTGCAGATGGAAGCATAATATGGAAATATTTTCTTTCTGATCTCGCTCCTTTCACTCAGAACAACAAGCAGTACTCATTACTTTATACTCAGCGAACTGTCGCTCACTTTCCATTGACAGCTCAGTGTGTTGTACTGGGAAAATCACGATCAGCTGAAGGATCGTTATTGCATGTCTTCAACCCGATAACTGGAAAACCCATTGGACCTGGCCATCCAAAAGGAAATCAGTTGCAATACAGAGTGATACAGTCCATGCTTTTACCCCATACAGGTAAGTATAGTCAGTCAGTGCTGTCAACTCTCCCGGACAATCCGGGAGACTCTGGATTTTGGACTGTATCTCTTCAGAGTGCAAAGAAAATCATTTTTACAGCTTGCCATTTGGGCATGCTGAAGCTAGCATTTACTAGCCCAGACGTCATTTCAACTAGCCCCAAAAAATTTTTGACCAGCAGAATTGATTTCACATTTCCTCTGTTATTTGAATTCCCTAAAAAACATCACTTGCCCGTTGGGCAATGGAAAAACAGAATTCACTAGCCCGATAGCAAAATCCACTAGCCCTGGGCTATCGGACACTACTTTCTTTGCACACTGCCCCTGGTATACAGTTTAGAGTATGAAATCTCCTGGATAATAAAAATAATTTCTTTTATTTGTTGTTAATTAAAGTGTTCTGAGACTGCTTTGGTGAACCACTTGTCAAATTATTACATTACTTTACAGATGCCAAGCACACAAAGCTGCTGCTTCTTCTTGATTCATCCCTAAACGTTCACGTGTTTCCTCGCACCTCTGAAGCAAAAGAAATTGTATCCAAGGCAGCCTCATCAATTTTCTTTTTCCTCACCGATAAAGAGAAGGGTGACATAAGAGGTTACATGCTATTGTCTGATGCTGGGAAAAGTGGATTTCATGTCAGGGACATGTGGAATGTGAACATTCCTTGCACGTCACAGGTCATCAGTAACATAGGTAATAACAGGGCAACCAGTTAGAAAGTTTTCGTGAGGTCAAGATGGCTGGATGTAAGCCAAGTTATTTAAGCTTTTGCATTTTTATGGACTGAGATGAAGAAAAGGTCAGCAAAAACACAAAAAGTATCAAGACCAATATCCAGCTACCGTAAATCCTCTATTAAGCTGCCCTCTTCAAATAAGCCCCCTTCCTCTAAAACGCCCCCCCCCCCTCTTTCAGTGGAAGAAAGTTAATAAGCCCTCCTCTCTATTAACCCTTTCAGTCCCAATAGTGCCCAAGATTAAATTTCTCCAAACAATATCCATACACTGTCAAGAGATAAGTTATGAGAATTAATAAAATGATCACACAAGAGAAAATGCCTTGATCTATTATTAAATTCTCTCTACTTATTCTTTAAGGAAATGTATAGAGATCAGTTTGGAGAATTTGTATGTGGATACTGGAGCTTAAAGGGTTAAGCCCCCCTACCCTAATTATTCTTCACTAATATATGACAGACTGTATCAATCAGTCATGACTGTAAAAGTTCTTGTGGACTGATCCGTGATGGTTTATTTACCAGCTGGAAGTTCGGATTTGATTCTCATCCTCGGCTGCGTGATCTCCAACCTTCTTTTACTTGATCTTTTTTACTTTGAATTTAAGTTCTTTATAGAGAACTGATACCATCGTCTTTAATTTTCTGAATTAAATAAGCCCCCTCTCAAGTAAGCCCCCCATCTCTATTAATCCCCCCACCTCAAATGTTCTTAAAATAAATAAGTTCACGGGGGAGGGGGGTGCTTAATAGAGGATTACAGTATCTTTACCCAACAAGCTTGGTCAATACAGGATTTATCATGCCCAAAAAGAGAACTGTTGTCTTGCGGGAACAACATGGGAAATCTCAAGCAGTCGAGATAGGTCCATCTTGCCTGGTCAGGTAGCCAATCGCAACTTAGGATTCACCACAGCTTGTCCGGTCGTGGAACCACCTGTAATATTTCTTCTCTCATTCATTTGATAAAATTGAACATTGAAAGTCATTGAAGGGGTTGAAAATTGTGCAGTCACTATCCACATACTAGTTGATGCTGGATTGATTGCTGTAACCTTGCCTCCAACAACAACAGCTAAGGATGATGTGTGACTCAAGGTCCTATAGCTTGAAACCCAATACTTTTAGTTGCACAAGTATTTCACACCTGCATTTAATAACACCAGAGTGCATGATAGGCCCCTGGGCCATGAATAATATTATTACATTCACAGTCAAAATTCATATAATTTTATTTAATATTTTTCTTAATAAGGAAAAGTATATCCATAGTCTACTTCTTCTCTGATGTCTCTTACAAGTTACTGTTATTTGCTAGCAACTAAGAACCCACTGGAACATGTACATTCACAAGGAAAAGTTCTTGGAGATAGAAGAGTTCTTTATAAATACTTGAACCCAAATCTGGTAGCTGTGGCAACTGAAGTAACCCCTGATACAAAACCTGGTATATCAATCTACCTCATGGATGCAGTAACAGGTTTGTTTTTTTTTTATCAGTATTAAAAAGGCATCCTCAGCTACTGATGAGGGAGTGCTGCCCTAAACTGTAACTTTCAGTACAACATGGTTGACTAACTAAGGAAATGTTTAGATGAGGTGAGGCAGCCTAGTTAGCCGGGCTGGCTTGGCTCATGCATTGTTTCCTCTTAATATTGTAATTGTGTTTATATGAGAAGGCAGGCGGGCCCCCTTGCCGAGATCCCTGTTGCTCAAGCCAGGGTGGTAAAGAGGGCCAGTGGAACCAACTGGGCTGGCTCATGTAGCTTACACGTGTATAAACAGGCCATTTTCAGCAGGAGGTTGGTTTTGGAAAGGAGCTATGTACAATGTAGGTTGATTCAGAAAACTATGCTTACCTACGTGCCTGCCTATCAAACTTCAACTATTACAAAAACTTGATGTTTGAAACCAGATTATTATTTTGTAATGTGGCAGTGCCTAGATGCAAACAATTATATCACTTTTTAATCCAAACAGTGAGGGTCTTAACAGTGAAAGAAAAATTTTAAAAAGTAAAAGAAAAAGAAGATATATCTTAATTTTTGAGCAAATTTTCCTTATCAGTATTTTTTTTAAAAGAAATTTATGGAAACAGTATTGTGGAGAACAAGCTTGCTGATCTTCTATTATTATTATTACTATTATTTTTATCAGGGTTGGTCATATTCCATACACGTCATAAGAATGCCAAAGGACCTTTTCACATGGTACACTCTGAGAACTGGCTTGTTTACTGTTTGTACAACACCAAGTCTCGCCGATATGAACTCACGGTTTTAGAACTGTATGATGGCTACACAGAAAGAAACAGGTACAATTTTGGTGATATACTCACATAATTTACACAGCAGCCATTCTAATAATTCAATAATGATTCAGAGGTGGCACATCCACTTAATGGTTCTTTGGCTACCTAATTTCTGGTTGAATTTGGATTACATGTAGGAAGTGTTGGTGCCGGGATAAATTTGAACCCTAGCCTGATGGTCGGAGTCAAGTGCTGTCATTATAAGCTACCCCTGCTCCCAATTTTGTCTTCTTACAATCCAGAAGATGTCCTATTAAAACAGTGTTGAATCCTGAATGTTCTTAGCCCATGTCACTTTCCTCATTTTCGCTTAAAAAGATTATACTGTCTGTCTGTTTAGCCCAGTTGGATGAGCTGATCAAGCAGAAGGTCCAGCCAGAGCACCTACAACATCCAAAACTGCTCATAACACTTTCCCACCCATGTCCCCTTTAGTGTTCCTGTATAGGAAATTGCTTTAGACAGACTTGTGGACTCAACTTTCACTTTTGATAAAAGAGGGAGCTGTAAAGCTCCTAATACAGCGTTCCAGTTAATTCTTTCAAGTGGGGGGTCATGTAGACCATCTGAGGGGTTGCCAAGGCTACATGCTATTTTTGTTTTTTTACCTTAACACTTATATGTCATCGGTCAGGTCAGGAAGCTTTCTTTATCATTGACCCGAGACCCGTCTGTTATCTGGAATACTGTCCTAATACCTACCTGAGAAAATTTAGTTATCAGATAACATCCCAACTATTATCAACTGGTCATTCTCATTTCAGCTCTGCCTTGTCATCATTTGAGCCTCCACCCATGCCTTTAGTCTTACAACAATCCTACATCTTTCCCACGACTATCCGTACTGCGTCAGTCACCATAACAGAAAGAGGCATTACTCACAAGAACCTGCTGTTTGGTTTACAAACTGGTTACATTCTCAGTCTGCCTAAAAACTACCTGGACCCACGCAGAAAATTTGTGTCAACAGCAGAAGACCGTGAAGAAGGACTCCATCCATATATTCCAGAACTGATGCTAAATCCCTTAGCATTTATTAACTACAACCAAACTGGTACGTAAAACATTAAAGTTGCACATTTTTTGTACATCCATTCATTCCCCCACATGTACATACTGCAGGAGGTGGGAGTATTAAGAAGTTTTTTACAAGTGATGTACAACTTGCCTGTTAAAGGACTTTTGACCCTATTTAGACCAGAATGTGTGATTATTTTTTTTTCCTTAACCATATATTAAATATCTGAATAATGTGTATTTTTGTTCTATTGCTTCTTACTGTCAGTTGCCAACATCGATGGTATCTACACTGCAGGATCAGGCCTGGAATCAACATGTCTAGTATTTGCGCATGGGTTGGATCTTTACTGGACCAGAGTCACACCATCTAAGATGTTTGACGTACTCAAAGATGATTTTGATTACTGGTTCATTCTTGGCACACTTGGAATCTTAGTCCTTGTGACTATTGTCTCTCAGAGATTAGCATCAATTAAAATGCTCCGACAGGCATGGCAGTGAGAACAGACTCCTCCTAACTACAGTATGCACTGTTTGATGTTTGAGGCACTGATACCAGCTCATTCATGTTCATTTGCGGGCTGGGGTGAAAATTGATCTTTCTAAAATACAAGTACCATAAGATTTCAGGCAATATTCAGTTCAATAGTGGCTCATCATTCATAGGTTTCCTGTGTGTGTTGAAGAGTTGTTTGTACCCTAATTAAGCTGTCTGGAAGGACATTTTTGAGAATTGGTGTGTCCAAAAAAAAAAGGTTCTCAAATTTGAAAAGTCCCAAAATTACCATCTGCTACCGTCTGTGTTTTCTGAGTGATGGTGATTAGTGCAATGTAAAATTTCAGATCATAAGGTCGCCAGTTTGAGCCTTGATCATTCATGGCATTGTTTTCGTAGACAACAAACTTTGTGCAACATCACCTCTCTCTATCCAGACATGAATTATTATTAGGTACTGGCAAAGTATTATTGTGATGCTGTGAATAACCCTAAGATGAACCTGTATTCTGGCCAAGGGAGGTGGTAATACTCTTAGGTGGTCAATTCCACTGACAGAAGCAGGGTTTAAAATGGTTAGATGTTCTTTTTTGAGTGACATCTTCAGTGAGTTTAAAGAACTGTGATGGCCATGGCAAGATAATAATGCATTTAATTAAAATATCACTACTCTTCTTGTCCATCATTGTTGATACTTTTATTTGCTGTCCTCTTCACAGCTATACATGAAATCTCCTTAATAGCAAACTGTTGTGGAGAACTTGAACAGACACCAAAAAAATTTTCTTTATCCAAGTTCTGAACTTTGATGTAGTTCCTAAAAATTCGACCCAAGAAACCCTTGGCATATTTCAATGGGCATACAATTATTTAAGAATGTAAATTTACTGTTGGTGGTGAAATTTTCACTGCTAAAAAGAATGTGACAGCTAGAGCTCCCTTTCTCTATTACTCTTGTTTTGGCCTTTTCATATAATATAATCACGATGGAAAGCTTTGCATCTGTCATGATTATTTGCTGCTATTTTGCTTATGGCTGCTTTTACGTTAGAGACATTAAAGCTGTCCTAAGACAACTTTAATATATAGTTTAAAAACGGTAAGTAAGACAGACGCAGTTAACATCGGACAACCTTCACTTCTTCTTAGTGCATCGTTCAGACGCACTTAACAATGACTTTTAAGTCTCAGACATTAAATGCGTCTAGCAAACTGGGATGCATTTATGCCCAACTCATCCAGAAATGACTGGGAAGAGTCAGTACTTTGCCTTTTTTTAGAAAAATCTCTCTTTACACCAGTGGACTCTGAAGTCTCAGACGTTACATGCATCTTGATGACTTTAAAATCTTTAGCATACATGCAGGTATAATGCCTAACTTTATTATGGAAATGTTGGTGTCATTTTTATCGTGACAGGCATAATAATATGTGGATTGTATCATTATTTAGTGTTAATTTTGATTAAAATCTGGAACATCGCAAGACAAACAGTATTCCTTATTATAAGAATTATCATACTTGCAACAGCCCAGAAATAAGATTTTGTACAGTTTTTAGCTTTTAAACAAGGCTTGACAGTAAAAGCCTGTTATTAAACACATCTGCTCTGAAGACACTGTTTATTTCTTAATAAACATAATATTTTACTCTTTAATGAGATAACTTATTAATAATAGATGGTCCTCAAACCATTGCACATGACTGTAATTTACCTTGCATTGAACAAGTACAACAGCAACAACATTGTATGACTTTTTTTTCACATAAGTGATCCACTTTGTTCATAATATTGTTTGGTCACCTATAATTTCAATAATTCATAGATTTGGGTAAATTGAAAAATAAAAACAACCCATTATTGACTAACTTTGTTCATAATTTTTTGGTAGTCACCTATAATTCAATTCTCAGATTCTGGTAAATTGAAAAATAAAAACAAACAAAAACAATATAACCCCAGGGGGGTACTCTGGATTTCAAGTGACATGGATGATTGAATGGGGGCAAAAAATCGAAACCCAAAAAACTCCCTAGGGCTTGCAACAGAACTGAAAAAATCCCTGGACCAAAACTTAACCACAAAAAAATCCCATGGCGAATTTCTGAGCCTTAAAAATTTCTAGGAAGCATAAATAATAACACCTACACCTTGTACTTTACTTGGTTGTACTTTATTTGCAGAACTACGCAGCCAGGATATGCAGGCACTATCACGAATGTTCAGATTGTTAAATGAACACCCCCCAAAGAACCCTACTTAAATCAAGCCACCTAATAAAATCCGGAGTACCCCCTTAGGATATAACTACAATAACGATATATCTGTGCCTAAAGGTACTGATTGTGCAAAACTTTTCAGTGATGTACTGCCTAATTTAGACTTGACCATAATGTCGTACAGATGCAGTGTCATCCAGATAATTTTATTTTCTATTCATTCGGTCAACTCTTTTTTGGCAGATGACTCTATAGCCTGCACCACAGACAAAACTCAACTCTGGTTAAGTCCATCTGCGAAATGGTGCCGAAATCTTTGTTCTGGGCCTTCAAATGTGCACCAGGATTTAAGTACATGTCATGATTGGCTTGTTAAAAAAGCTATTGTGGATTTGCCAATTAGGATGACAGGAAATTCGAAATGCACTTCCACTAATTTGTTGAGTCTGTCGGGGGCCTATAACAAGGATGTCAGTTCTGCTTTGCAGATGTTACTAACCAGGGTTAAATGATGTCTGTGATGCAGGCTAACAAGTCTATGACACAGATACCTTCCTAAAACATACACTACATACAGTAAAAATCCAGCATAATTAAAAGTACCTACATTTCTCCACCTAATTAGCCTCAAATGCTCTCATATATAGGGTATCCAATGATGATGTAGAGTATTTAGGGCTCTTATAATAAATAATACTCATTTTTTTGGATGAGACAAATCTTCTGCCATTTAGAAGTGAATAAAATAAATATGGCCATGATCTCATCCCAGTTATTATAATAAACTTGAAAACTATTTATATGACTTTTCTATAATATAAATCATACTTCATATACCCAGTAGGCATAATATAATCCATTTGTTAATTTATGTAGTGTACATAATTTTTTTTTACTGACACTTCAAGAGATTTTTGATAGCTTACATGCATGTGGCAGGTGTTCCAAGGAGAATTTGGTCTCCCCCCCAGTAGCACTGGCATGCACCCAGGATAAAAACCAAGTGAACTTTTTTAGACCTGAAATTGTATTATCCTGATATTCTTTAAATCTGCATAAGATTCAAGGCTAAATTGGTTTTTAAAAGATGGGGGTCAATCCATACCTGGGGTGCCAGAGACTTTTCATTTGTGGGTTTTCATTCAAGTCTTTATAGTGAACCATGCGAAAAAGAGGGAAAAAACCTCCGTTTCCCAGCTGGGTCCTTTATAATAGATTGTTGTACGCTGGTTTTAGTGTACTCAAAGTTTTCTAAATTTGTTAATATTTCTCAATCTTCCTTCAGCAAGCTACTATTGCAGAAGGTTTCACTTATCCTCAATAGCTGAATATTGATACTTCATGCCAGTCCAGATGGTGTAGTCTTCAACTTGACACACAAGGGTGCATTGGAACAATTTCTTAATCAATAAGATAAGGTGCCAGCCATCCTAAACCATCTAGTGTCCGTCCTAAGAAAACAACAACAAAAAAAAGAAATTTGTTATCACAAAAACAAAATTAGCAAAGATAAATACCAACTGGTACCCACAACTCAAACTAATGATCATTTGTCCTAAATGTGAATGAGAATTGTTAAATCTTTCTCATTAAGCTGTGTATTACGTTTTAGCAACTCCCTATGATTCACCAACAGAATGAATAAACATGCCAGCCTTTCATGACTAAAACATGATAGTGCACCCAGTGGAAGTCATGTTGCTTGGAAACCTTAATGCAACTCGACATCACAATCAATGATGTCACTGAGACTACCAACTGAAAGTCAAGATATATAAATATATATAAAGCCGACTTGGGTTTCTGCCTTGCTGTGCAATCCATGCAGATTCCACATGTGATGCAAATTTCAACAAAATTATACACTTGCTCAGTGAGGAATACATGTAATTCGTTGTTTAAGAAGAAAAGTAGTGGAAAATAAATATAACCACCAGAACGAGATTCTAGTAGATTTTTTTATGACTAGTTTTTACTACGTATTTACATCCACAGAGGTTACAATAATAACAAATGTACCCTTAAAATTTCCTCTTAAATTAACTGAGAAATTTACCTCTTGGATGATATTCACAGCCTATCCAACCTTTGTAGCCTAATTTTGCGATCTGATGGAATATGTAGGGGTAGTTTATTTCACCATCAGAATCTGGTTCATTACGAGATGGGACTTGGCTTATTTGAATATGTCCTAAAAAAAAAAAAATACACACATTTCTAAAGGTCCAAAAAAAGAACTTCATTTTTTAAGACTAAAATTTACAAATCAAAGCAGTGATTATTATCCAGCACAATTTGATAACTGTGAAATTTTTTTATAGTAATATAGCCTGCAGACGTTATCTAACCCATGTTAGTAATGCCGGCAAAGCAGCACTAAGATCCTCTTTCTAGGTTCCCAATGGACTTGACAAATTACCGGAAGTCCATCTCAGAATGTTCCTCCAACCTTGTCGCCCAATCAAACAATGCTTTTTTTAGACAAACCAACCACGGTGCATACTCAAATCCTGGTACCCACCTGGGGACCAGAACAAGGATTTCAGCACTGGCTAACAGAAGGACTTAACTAGTAGACGTTTAGTTTCAGCTGTGGTGTAAAGGCAAATAGTAATATTTCTACATAAACATTACCAATGTATGGCATAGAGTCAATCAGGGTTTGGGTCAAGTTTCCGCTTGTCCGTTGATGGTGAAACATGTCCTATATATATAAAAAACAAACAAACAAACAAATAAACCTTCAAGAAAACCAGGTTGGGTGAGTTATAATAATACGTCCCTGTGCAGCTGACTGACACCTCATAAAAACTATTGATTTAACAAAGTATATATTTCCTTGAAATTTTGCCATAAGAGCCCATAACTTTAGTCAAGTCAAACTTTAAATCAATTCAACTTGATGTAAGTCATATCCATTAAATTGGTGAGGATATAACACAGCTTGTAAACTGAAAAATATTGCTCTTGTTCCTTGTTTTTTAACTTACCAACTGAAGTTTCATGTTACTGCGATCCACCTTTTTTATGAAATTGATTGCTGGTAATAAAGAAAACGAAAACGGAAATAATGAAATTGTTGATGTCAAAACAACTTCTCCTTCATGATAAGGTCCAGGTGAAGTGTTACCTGGACCACATGCAGTGCTGCCACTATTAGGAGATTTTCCCAGCTACTATGAGCATAAATTCCTTGCTTTTAATTCTCTACCTACTAATTGCATTCACCTGGCAACTTCAAAGCTAATCGTGAGACACCAAAAAGTTATTGGGGGGAAGAAGTTAAAGTACCCTGCGAGGAGAGGCCACATTCTCGCAAAAACGTAGCCTCTACTTGCAGGGTAAAGTAAAAAGGAGAGCAAAGAAACATATAATAAGTTATGGACTGTATGCATGGCCATGTTGTAGTAATATTGAAATAAGCAAATAAACATGAGTGTTAATGATAGATCATTCAATTACTCCTCCATATATATTTTGCCCTAAGAACTGTTATCACTCTTGTAGGGAGAGAAATTGTGGGAATAATAAAATAATATTAGAATAAGACAATTATTAAGCAAATTTTTGAATGTTATAATAAAAAAACGTAGAGGAAAACCAACAGATCAGAGCATTGCCATTTCAAAGAATGTCAAAAAAAATTAACAGTTAAAAGTTATACCTTGTTGTGTGTTAGTCAAAAAGTATCCTGGAATAGTGCTAATGGGTTCTGCTAAAAGAGTTATCCCAGACTGAAACAAATTAAAAATACAACCACTTTTATAGGTGTGCTGACAGGGAAGTTTTCTGACCTCCAAACAATGAGATAAAATTAACGTGTTAATTTAGGCTTCCACTCAACTGACCAATGGGAGCCCAGAATTTCAAAGTTGTGAACTATAGGTACCACTGTAAAAAAATTAGCTGAATAATGAATGCAACTGTTAACCATGCTCAAGACTGTGCTCTTAACCCTTTAAGCCCCAGTATCCACATACAAATTCTCCAAACTGATCTCCATACATTTCCTTAAAGAATGAGTTGAGAGAATTTGTTAAAAGATCAAAGCATTTTTCTTGGGTGATCATTTTATTAATTCTCATAACTTATCTGTTGACAATGTATATATATTGTTAGGAGAAAATTGATCTTGGTCACTATTGGGACTTAAAGGGTTAAAAGAATTACAGGGTACCCAACAAAGCATTGCAATGCTAAAATCCTAGGTAGCCTGCAGTTTTTTAATGTCTAAATCTGCCAAAAGTTAGTTTTCTTGGCAAATTATTATAGTTAGCAACTGGAGGCACCTTTTGCAGGCACTGTTATTGTGCAAAAGCCCTGATTTTGATAAGCTATCAGCC
Organism: Porites rus; assembly: GCA_964035705.1. Taxonomy (NCBI): domain Eukaryota; kingdom Metazoa; phylum Cnidaria; class Anthozoa; order Scleractinia; family Poritidae; genus Porites; species Porites rus. Next base: position 6,044,352 of record OZ038003.1, on the reverse strand, counting down.
AGTGTTTACTATTATTACCTCTTGGAGTCTTTGTGCAGCGTATTTCATGTTCTTGATATAGGTCTCCTCCCACAGTGTTACAACCTTGTTATCTTTCCTAGTGATACCACCAGTAAACACACCAGCTAACACGTGCAGTCTAAAAAATGATAGAGGGTAAAAATTTCAGGAATAGCCCCCTTGTAGCTCAGAGTCATCACCAGACTAGTCTCCCTCGCAGCCATTTTTTGGATGTCAAGGAGGAACGTTGTGTGAAATCCAAAAAACGGCTCTGAGAGAGACTACCAGCTGATTAGCTTCCATCTTATTTTATAAAATCTAAGAACCTTTTCCAGCAAATTTAAAAAGGAAAAAAAGTTTTATACACAGCTTTTTTTTCGGTATATCAGTAATAAGGATTTAACAAAATTAATCATTATTATTATTTACCTTGTACATTTAAGAGCTTCTGCATATTTTATAGACAATTCTAAACATTGTTTGAATTCTTCTTCTCTACCTGGTACCGCTGCTAGTCCTTTAGAATTACCTTTGGGTGGAAAAAGACACTTTCATGAAGCTGAAAGCTTGTATTATAGGACTAAGGAGGGAGGAGAGTGTAAAAAGAGTTCCAGCCCCAGAACTTACCATCAAAAGCATTCATATGCACATGTTCTATTTGTGCACTTTCTCTAGCAATGCACAATTCATCTATTGGGATGTCCAGGGGAAAACCTGACTCCACACCTTTAAAACCTGTGACATATAAATAATATAAATTAATTTTTATAATATATGCTATAGTTCAATTTTATCCTTGATAAAAATGTATAATGATGGTTTGGCACAGAGGAAAATGAAATTTAAGGACATTATGATTATTTACTGTTAAATTTTGCCCTCAAAGACATCAGAGTTGATGAGAAAAATAAAAACTATTTTAAAGAGATGAGGTAAGCTAACATCTAAATTCCATGACATTTACATAGGGATTTTAACTTGCAAAAGAATTTAACGAGCTTTCTCGCTCTTTAACTTCTTTTCTAGTATCTATCTTCTTTAAGCTCACGCAGCCATTAACACTACCTGCATTTTTCGCCGCCTGATATCTCTGCAGAAAATTTTCATGCTCCTGAAAGGCAAACGATAAATTGGCAGCAAATTTTAATGCCATGATGTTGACAATTTCAAAACATAGCGGGGGATACAAGGGGGTAAAAATTGGCCCACGAAAGCGAGGATAATACGTCACTTACTACCATATTTGGTAAATTTACCCAAATAAAACCCATGGTAACGCACAGTAATGACGAAAGTCATGCATTCTAAAATCTCTTAGAAGGCATTCTTCCGCGGAAAACATCCAAAAAGACCTCTGTTTTGCTCAAAATGGCTCTCTTGGATAGGAATCTAAAGGGAAAAGACGTGGATCAGCTTCCGTTGATCGAAAAATCCGAGAAGGTTGTTGTAGATCTTGATGAAGAAGACGAAGAAAGCGAAGAGGTTTTCGTTCATCATGGAATCACACTGTGGGTCTCTGATGCTGTGATCATGGTAATTCAACACATACAGATCTTTGCGCTAATCCTAACCATGGGCGAACGCTGGGGTTTGCCGAAGGACTTTGTGAGATATGCTTCGTTCACATTCCTTTTCAATCTAGACGTTTGGGAGTTTGTAAAAGTGATGATCTCTGGAGCTTACATGGGGCCCATAAATCTTGACACGTTCATCGCTTCGGATGACATCGGCATTGATTACAGCTTATACCTGATTTTGTGGACAGTTTGCATCGCTGTTATCGGCTGTGGATTTTTGATAACTTATGCGGTTTTCCTCTACAGAAAACCGTTGTACTTGCTACTTCACGTGGCGAGAATGAAGCGGATTTTTAGTATTTTTATCCAGCTAGTCTGTCTTCCAGTTGGCACGGCCTATGCAAGGGTCTTCCACTGCCGAAGTGACGCTGTATGGAACGTGCAAAATAATTTGAAGTGCTTTAGCAACCTTGAACACTGGATTTTTGTTGGAATTGCTCTAGTTGTTGGAATTCTCCTGTTTTTGGCGTATCCCATTAATATGATCAGAAAGATTCGAGGTCAGGTGATTTGTTACAGTCAAGAAAAACATGAGGGCTATTTACAGCTCAAAGAAGCTGAATACAATCAAGGTCTTGACATTCTATGGGCAGTGGGGCAGTTCCATCTGTTTTCATCGTACCGCCGACTCTGGATTTATTACCGCCCAATCATGATGGTACTGCATTTCTGCCTGGTGTCTTACTTTGCGACCCTTCTTCACTTTAGTGAGAACAATCCAGTGCGACTCAGCCTGACGCAGAAACTCTTCATCAATGTACCAATCTTATCATTCTTTTTCCTGGTCTTGTTCATGTTATTTTCATCAGGCCTGGCCCGTCCACCCATTAAAGCCTTCAAGTCATTTTCAAGATGGTGTTGCTGGAAGGGTATCTCACGCTTGCTACACATTGTCTTCAATATCACTCCAACGTGGGTAATTGCAAAAGTCTTCCTGGTTTTACTGGTCATTGGTGTGTGTTTCATTGATCATTTGGGTGGTGGAATTGGAGCGTTACTCTCTCTGCTTTGTTTAATAATGGTCAAAAGTCCCCCATTCCGGGTCACAAGCTTCAATTTTATGATTTTGTTTTGCTTGATTGTCAATATTAGCAATGCTTATTTGGTCACATTAGTTGAGATGTTTAACACAAACGTGTTGCAGAATGCCATATATGCTCCACCAATTCCAGAAACCATTCTAACCTGGGTCAATGTATCTTGGGCCATTGGTGTATTCCTTTGGTTTCTCTATCTCATGGGGCGACACTCGGGCTTCCTGTTCCCAAAGCGACCACTTTGGCCAACTCTAACAACTGACGGAAAAAGCAATATCAGTGAAGAAACCAGGAAATACATGCGAGCTGTCCTAAAAGGACGTCACACCTTGGAGAAAGCACTGTCAAGTCCTCCAATCTTTGCTCCAGTTCATGAACTGGAAAGGCAAATACATATCATTAATGCTTACTGCCGAGAAGCAGAATACCTTGATGATCCAACATTTGACTCCCTATGGGATCTTCTTGACGAACTCATTGAAGCCCACAGAACTTTGGCACCACATTCACTGTTTACACTATCTGTGAAGAAGTCAGTCCGACAAACAGCCAAGGAGTTCATGACGCTCATGCCTCAGATGAGAAAGAGGCTTGATCAGCGTGAATGTGACTTCATCCTGGTAGACCCAATGAAGAAGCGCATGCTTTTGAAAATGTATGTCTTAGGAACATTTGTGAATGGACGCATGGACAAGGTAAAGAAAGATGTAGAAAAGAAAGTTTATACGGCACTGAAAGAGGCTGAAGAGAATCTCAAAACTCCCTCAAGCCTTTATGGCAGCTCAATCAGGTTTGACTGGGACAGCATGGTTGACATGGCCGGGCCTCACCCTTCATTTGATATGATGAAAACCACATCAAGTTCAGGGAGTCGACCTGGGACAGGGGTGTCAGTAGGATCACGGCCAGACAGTGTAGAGAAACTTCTGGACGAAGTGGAGGACTGGGAAGAGGGACAGCGGACTACCCGAAGGAAAAAGATGTCGGTTACTTCCATGCCGCTGATACAGGAACGGCCATCGCCTGAAGGTAAAGAATACTGCCTCTTGTACGGTCAGCTCACTATTTGTTACTTTTAGGTGCAAGCTGTCAAAAAGATCAACTGTACTAAAGACCTTTTTACCTTTAGCTTGTAAGTTTTATTTTCCCAATTCAGACCACTTGTCATCCTCAATTTCTAAATAGAAATCACCTCTGGAGCTAATCATTTGCTAGCAGACAAAAAATAACTTTTTTCTGATTTTTGTTAATTTTTTTTTTTTTTTTAGCTTCAGATGGTTCATCTACCTCCATCCCTGGCCAGGTGAATTTTGAAGATAATGGCAGACGGCCTAGAAGTGCAGGAGGCTCGAGCTTACGTCATCAGAGAGCTGCAGATGGATATGACAGCTCAACAGCATTAATTGGGGACAGTTCTGCAACTGAACAACATAGCACTTCAGGGTCACAATCTTCTGTAAGAAGTACTGATGATCGCAAGCCCTTGTTATAGTAAAGTGTAAATAAGTCAAAAAAAGTTAGAAAACCCTATATGGCAGGTTTCAATGGTTGCAATTCTAATACATGTTGTTATTAAAGAAGAAGTTTGAAGTTTGTTTTCTGTATATGTCTGTTGAGGTTCACAGAAATACACTAAAACAACATATGGACTAACATTAATTTTTTGTGTCTATATCAAACAAAAGATTTTGTCATCCAAATTATTAATTTGCAATGATTCTTTTTGTTACTTTGCACATCGGCTGTTCCTTTCAAAGATTGTGCTCATGGGAACAGATTTTCAACCCACCTTTTTTATGATTACTTTTAGAATTGCGAACCTTGGACCAGTCATTTAATGTCAATATGCAACTTAACTTAATTATTAATTAATTTTTTCCGCATGGAGAAAGAAAGCAGTCTTTGAATGTTAGTGTCAGCTGTTACACAGCAAAGATAGGAACTGTAGTCCTTGTTTAGCCTTTTCCATGGCACTCATGTGTACGTACTTGTAAATCTGCTTTGTAGATATGTATTTTTGTACTCAGACACTTTAAGCGATTACAGAATATTTATAAAATTATGTAGCTTTTTACTATTTATGGTGGATTTAATAAGAAAATTCCCCACAACATTCAGGACTCTGTTACATGGTGCAATAATGGTCCTTATGCATGATTACATCAGACAAGCAATTTCTCCACCAAGCCTCGTTGCATAGCCACTCCCTTGTGCGTGGGTATCCTTTTCAACTGTACTGCTTTGGGAATTCATTCATGTGACATTTTGCATCTTTATATTTTGAAAACAAGACTTGGTGGTGAAATTTACTCGTCTGACATAAACATGCGTAAGGGCTATTACCAAAACCTGTTTAAATCTTTTTTATAATTATGTTATACAGGCTAATCTCTCCTCTATAATACAGACGCCTCTATTACGGACAGTTCCTTTGGTCCCAGAAATGCCAAAAATCATATATTCCCTCCCTCTATAATACGGACACCTCTGTAAAGCGGACACTTGGTTCTGTCCCTATGCTGTCCGTAACAAAGAGGTTTGACTGTATATAGCACAAACGTTTGAGCTTAAAATGTTACAGAGCGTCAATAATCTCAGCAGGTGTAAAAATATAGTAGAGGACAGTTTCATTCTTAGGGGGTGTTTACATGAGAAAACTCACACCAGTGCGAGTTTCATATTGGCATGACTTTTTTTATTTCGTGCCAGGTTTACATGATGACTGGGTCATTTCATATCTCGTTATTGGAAGGTACACTTCATGTTGATAAAATACATGTGTGATTCAAAATCACAAACATTATGCATGCGCTACCCGTTTCAGTTTACCGGCAGACCGATTTCACACCGAGACGAGTGTCCGTTTTGTGCTTACATGTTACAGTTGCTACATTTCGTACCAGAGTGAAATTCTCGTCCTGGTACAACAACCGGGGTGAACTCACGCCGGGGTGACTAGTGCCGGCATGACATTTTGTGGTGGTATCATGTAAACAAATATAGAGCCATGAGAGGGAACTGGAGTGAACTCGCGCCAGCGCAAAAGTCACCTCAGTGTCATGTAAACACCCCCTTACATGTCACATAGTTTGAAGATGACCTAAGGCTGGTACAGCCATTTTCCTTCCCCCTCAAAGGGATAATAGACCTTTTCACAGCTTTTTTCAAATTTTGACATGGACAAGTTTGGGAAAATCTGTCGACACTACTGAAAAGAGCGCCTTAAGAGTAAAATTGCCTACTGTGAAAAGTGATTTGTTGAAAACTAAAGAGGGTTTAGCTCCTCAAAGTCACAAAATTTCACAGATGTTTACATGGTGGGGGAGGGAGGGGGTTGGCACTCCCTCCAGTGGTGTCAACGGTTTTTTTCCAAACTTGTCCATGTCAAAAGTTGACAAAAAAAGTGAAAAGGTCTATTGCGTGATTATTAAATATCAATGCTTTTAATGTGTTTCTCATGTTGAAAAAAGATCACATTTTTCTTGGATCCACAACCGCAAAAATGCTAAATTTTTTTAGTTGATGTAAAAATTTTATCGGTATTGCAGGAATGAGTGGTCAAAATATTTTGTACAAACAAACTAATTTTTGGTAATAAAATATTTAGTTTAATTTCATGTGTTGTTTGATGTCACAGTGGCATAGAAAAGTAACATGGTTGTGGAGGCAAAGTCTTTCTGAACTTTAGCAAATGAAAATGGACAACAACTTCGATTTAAAATCTGAAATATTATAAAAGTATACCAGAAGCTCCCTACCACTACAGGGGCGGATCCAGGATTTTTTTTAGGAGGGGGTGCACTCGTCTCTTGCTCTACTTCAACACCAATAAACCACGTAGTTTTTTTTTTGGCAGAATACCAGTTGTATTAGAAAACCGCAGGTCATCTCAGGGGGGTGGGGGGGGGGGGTGTACACCCTCTGCACCCTCCCCCTATATCTGCCCCAGCACTATGTAAGTGAAACCATCAATCTGCCATAAGTTTTACAACTTTGGCCCAACGGCACATACCCAGCCCTACCTCCCCCACCCAATATGGAACTTTACACGATCCCAACATGTTTTCCCTCCCTAAAAAGACACCTTGAGTTTACATAGCGGCTCCTTCTCTTTCTTCAGGGTCCTTCAGTCATTTACTTTTACTCTCTTTTAAGAGGGACACCTCTTATGACACTCCCTAAAGTAGACTGCACACCCACCATTTTTCCTGTAGGCTGTTTGATCCCCAGCTGGCACTTTTTAAAGTTGGTTAATTTGCTTGGAAAGTACCCATCAGAAACTCATTTAACGCTAAATTGAGAAGGCCTACTGTCTATTTGTGATTTGAAATTTTCAGAATTAATCAAGCTAAATAACTTTGATCACATCTGTTTCGATCCAAAACCGTGAACATGCTCGACCTTGAACATTCGAAGGATCGAAAATCCACTGCATGAATTTGATTGGTCAAGACTGATTAAACCAAAGAGCCAATCACGTAATAGTAGTTTCCTGGTGGGTTTCCTGTTGCGTCCGCATGGTCTTTATAAAATAACCAGCAAGTGCATATTAGGCATCTCATAGCTTTCGCTTGTCCTGTGGATTGTAAGTTTATACCAAGAAGAAAGATGTCTGGACGTGGAAAAGGAGGTAAAGGTCTCGGAAAAGGGGGTGCGAAGCGTCACCGAAAGATCCTTCGTGATAACATCCAAGGTATTACCAAGCCAGCCATCCGTCGTCTTGCTCGCCGTGGCGGTGTCAAGCGAATCTCTGGCCTCATCTATGAAGAAACCCGCGGCGTTCTAAAAGTCTTCTTGGAGAACGTTATCCGTGATGCTGTAACGTACACCGAGCACGCCAAGAGAAAGACTGTGACAGCCATGGATGTAGTCTACGCTCTCAAACGTCAGGGACGTACTCTGTACGGATTTGGCGGTTAGACGTCCTGCCCACGCAACAATCCAACGGCTCCTTTAGGAGCCACCAAATCTGTAAAAGTCTATGACCAACAAAGAGTGACCCTCATGCACGCCTCCTTCATTCGTTCTTCATCTTTTTCTATTATCCATGTTTAAACTTATTCTGACTTCTTAAATTCCCTCGGAGCGTTTTCACGCGAACGGCTTAAAAAATGCCAAAAGCCATGCCGGAAAGAAACCCAGGTTTAACAATACTCCAGCCCTCAGGGTCTTTTTGGTAAAATCATTCTTATTCTACGACAGCTAATAATCACTTGCTAGCACTCTTCGTTGTTTCAAAGTCATTAATTAAAGCTAGGTGCTCACAACACTGACTTTTTTTCAAAGAAAAGTTAGACACCGAGTCCAGTCCTTCCTGTACATTCTTGTTTCAATGCTCTTCGGCGCTACAAACGAACTAATGTAAAGCATTGTTAGAGACCTGGCTCCAGTCGTTCAAAACGGAAAACAGAGCTATCCACTGGATGAATTTCCATCCACCATAATGCATTTGGTTTCCATAATACTTATAATATATGCTTAATGATTTATTAGCATTATTCAACTTTTGGACCCACCCGGGCATGATCTTGGCTAGCTTGCTCAGCCAGACCAAAGTACAGTAAACTCTGAACCAAACACTACGGCACTAGCCCAAGTTTCTATCTCCCAGAAATGGGCGAAGAGTTGAAGAAAAATACTCAAAGATGTCAGGGAATGAGTAGGATTGTTTGACGGAGGTGTCTGGTTTTTGCAAGTGGGAGAGATGACTTATGTACAGTAAAACACGCAAGAAGAAACCTAGTCTTCTAGATTTTGGGCTAAAATTGTTCAGAACCCCTCTAAACAAGACGCTGTATAATTTTACCTAAATGCCAACGTGCTTCAATTTTAGTTATTAAATTCACTTTTTAAAATTTTGTTTGGTGTTTTTGTTGTGGTTAAATTTTATCCTTGGTTTCAATTTTATTTTCCTTTGTTTGTAAAATCATTATCATACATTTACCATACCCCAAAAGAAAAGAAAATTAAATGAAAACCGAAGATAAAATTGACTGCAACAATATTTATGCAAAGGACAATTTACGATGTAAAGACCATCAGTCTCATCATAACAGTTCCTGGCATGTCCAGGGTCCTTCACAAACTGTTCTCATGAACAAAAGTTCACTAAAAACCTGTAATTCTAGTGCATGCATAGCCTTAAATGAAAATGACAAACACTGCAGTCAAATATGAAGTAAAACATCAACTCCATTCCATCTCTTACAGTCCTTGACAAAGGTGAAGTGTTCAGTACAGGTTGTGACAATGTAACATATAGGCCATATCCCAGAAACTTGCCAGAATCCATCAGGATTTTTTTGGGCCTGTACAAATTAGGGATGTTGTATTTACCTTTACTGGAATGAATGAGAAGTAATACAAAATGCATTTCAACCCAAAATATTTGGATTACAAAAAGAAATTGAAACAGCAGATCTTTGATCGTCTGGTGAGACATGGTCGCTGAGAAAAACATTTCCTTTCTCAGTGTTATTAAATTTTGTTATAACATTTTATCCAATATTTCTGATTGTAAAAATACTTAAATTACAGTATTCCAATTATCCAATAAAAGCAAGACACACAACTACAAAGGAAATCAAATGGTATTTTGTGTTTATTCACAGCAGGTACTGTATGAGAACTACCTAAGACAACACGATCAACACTCCTGAAAAATGTGTATGTTTCAGTAATACCAATAATAGGTCACTTAAGGCAGAACAGGGACATATATGTTAAAAGGCACTACATTTTGAGCAGTATCTAGCCTGCACAGCAGTCCTTCTGTTTCCTTCAACTCTTCAAGCCCCAATAGTGACACACTTCCAATTTCTCCCAACATTAACATTGGCTGATCAAACAGACAAGTCATGAGAATTACTGATATGATCACCAAAGATGAAATGTTGTATGTGAGAACAAAATTCTCTTAAGCAGTACCATAAGGAATGTATGAAGAATAGTGTGGAGAAGATGCATGTTGATGTTTGGGCTTAAAGGGTTTAAGCCAAGAGGGGCAAGCACGAAAGACGCACGAGGTCATGGAAAAAAAGGAGCTTCCTCAAGAGTCTTGTTTCTCCTGCTTGGCTTAAAGGAAATGGAAGTGACTGCTTTGCAGGATAACCAGTTTTAGTACAATCCAACTAGTGGTCTATTATCAATGCTGCGTTCTGATTGGTTGAGCTACTACTAGGCTATATGTTATAGCCCACTAGTAGCGAAAAGCGCTGGCTTTTGGGCAGCAAAAAACCATTAAAGTCTAGCTTTAACTAGCAAAAGTTGTTTTGTCCTGATATTTTTGACCAACTAGTTGGATTTTACTAAAACAATTATTCCTCTCATCCTCAGAACCCATTCAGGCTCAAGGAATAATTGTTAATCCTTCCTATTTTCTTTAGCCTGCATCGCAGTTGGAAAAAACCCTGGTTGACTTAACCAAGGTTTAGTTTCGTTTGTAGCGCAAACTAATTGACTATATTAGGAGTAAACAGGGTTAAAAGGATAGCCTAGACTTTAGGGTTGCATACACCTGAGAGTATGCAACTCAAGGAGACAACGAAATCTCAGGCAATGGTCCAAAAGCAAACCAAAGAAGAAATAACAGCTCAGGCATGCATCCACACTGGTTTCCATTGTTTTACAGAAATCGACCAGATTTTTCATAATAATTAATATAATATTATTTTTGATAAAAAAAAACTTTCCGAGTTGAAAACTGGAAAATGGTGAGGACAAAAGTGTTTTTTTATTATTTTCAATTTCTGGGCATTACACAGGCCATGAGATTTTCAGCTGGAAAATCATTTGCCACTGTCTAGTCTCTGTTACACAGTCAGTAAATAATAGTCTGAATGAGTCACAAACCCAAGAAAGGGGTCTGACTTAAGGGAGTTGAAATCCAAAAAATAACCCTGGAGAGCACGCATAGAAGCTGGCTACTTTGACGCTCGTTCAGCAAATTGGTCAGTATTTATCCTAGATCCACGCCTGCAGCGTCTACTTGTAAACTTATTGTTCTAAGGAAAAAAATTACAACACACAGTAGTATCCTACTATCACCTACTTTTGTCATGATACACCTGATTATACGGCACCCGGTGTTTGTACTTTTCTCATTAACCTGTTTTCCTACCAAACAAAATCATTTCAACCTCTTCACTCCTAGACCAAGTTATGGCAAGAAAATGTGTCCATGAAACGTTTAAATCTAAGGACCAAATCCTATGGTTGTCACTAAATTTTCAAGTTGCCAGGGGTACTTACCACTTACATGGCATAACCAGACATTCCAGTTGGAAAATCAAGTGGATCACTTTGAAAAGCTTCAGAAAATGTGGGTCTGGAGGGGGGGGGGGGGGGGGATACAATGTTTGTGCTCTTCACAGTCTGTTTCCCTCTTGTAGGGGTAGCCTGTGAGCAAGCTCTCCAGGGCAAAGGCAAAGCGGAAATGAGCACAAATGTAAACAAACATTGAAAAACCCATGCCAAGGGGAATGATGTTGTTACTGTCATCTCCACCAATCAGCATTTCGCATCGACTTTTTCGATAGAGATATTCAATTCCAGAGACATAGTTGCCAGCTCTCATTCCTTTTCCCGCCCCACCCCAGAGAGTCTGCTCACTGGCTATTGTAGGGGACCATTCTCCCACCACGTCTGATGTGTGATGGTATGTGTAAATAGTAAGCATCCCAGGTGAATGCATTAGAAAGTATCTGGCAGGAAATAGAACAACTAAATAGGCTTCAAATGAAAGTGGCCTGGAGCCATTTTTCATAGAAAGGAGCTAAAATCCCTGGCCTCAAGCCATCTGTGAGGGCCTGTGGTAATATCAACTTTTTTATATATTTTTTAAAGAAATATAATTTTGTGTGAATTTCTTGTTTGGCCACTATTAAGGACTGAAAGGTTTACTGACTGAAAAAATAATAAAAAACCTAAGAACTGAAGCTCAAGTTATTTAAACAAACCACTGGATATCTCCTTTGATTCAAAGGCCTTCCAGTCCTACACTGCAACAGACACAGGAGAAAACTCTCTTCAATTTGACATGACATTTAAAACAATCCTAAGCGACTTCAACACAAGTGGGCTGTACGTGAGAGCAAACATTTTTTGTCTGCACCTGTAACACTTGCTTTCTTCCTCTTTCTTCACTTACTTCACCTACAAGAGTTTCAGTTGGTTTGGTTTAACCCTCAGTGAGACCGAGACCTTGACCTTGAGCGGGATCTTCTGCCAAAGAAAAATACATTGGACCAAAAATGAAACCTAGTTGTAGCAAAACATTTCAATCATGAGGCTTTTATGATGGTGTAATGCCATATAATAATAAATTATGGACTATTATTACAGTGGAACCTAGATATAACGAACCTCTACAGGGTTTTCACTAAGATTTCAAGTTGCCAGGTAAATACAACAAGAATTAGTAGGCGGGGAATCAAACAGCTAGGGATTTCTTTTGGTTCTATTTTTCTTCTATTTTCCAATAAAAGTAGCCAGGGGCCACTCTCTTAGTAGCCGGGGAAATTCCTCGGCCCCTGGGTCTTAATGACAACCCTGCTCTATATAATGTAGTCTTCAGTATAACAAACAAGTTTGTTTACCCCAGTAATAATTAAATATAATTTATGGAAAAGTACCAAGATAAATTATAATGAAACCCCTTTAGAGGGAACAAATTTTGCCAGTCCCAGGGCACTTTGTTATATCAAGGTTCCATTGTATAATTATAGGTATGCAAGGCAAAAAGGGTGTGGTTCAGTACCGAATAGAGAAGAGATACAAAGGAAATTAATGTTTAATGAGTGTTTGCAGTGTGCAAAGAAAGTCCTGTGCGATAGCGTGGGGCTAGTGGATTTTGCTATCTGGCTAGTGATTTTTGTTCTTAACTTGCCCAACGGGCAAGTGATGTTTTTTGGGGAAATTCAAATTACAAGAAGGATTGTAATCAATCCTGCTAATCAAAAAGGGTTTTCGGGCTAGTTGAAATGACTTGTGGGCTAGTACATGCTAGCTACAGCTTGCCTCGAATGGCAGGCTGTAAAACTGACTTTCTTTGCACTCTGGTTTGGAAATCAGATGAAAACCTACTCACTTTTGTATCCTTAATTTCTCCTTCTAAAATCATTTTGTTTGAGAAGTAATATCAACCATTTGACAAAATGTGTCTTATCACCAGATGAAACACTTTGATCGAAGTAAGTCAAAAATACTCAGCTGTACATCATATTTTTAACTCTCTTCCCGGTGTTTCACTTGGTGATGAAACACTGTGTCTCATGCTTGACATACTACTTTCCAAACCAACCTTAAATAGTTGAAAAATAATGGGTGAAGCCTGGGAAAATATCTTCAAAGAAGGGGGACTTTTGCATGAAACAAATTGTTACTTCATTACTGTACTATCATTCAGAAAATCTTTCATATGTATAGAAAAAAATTGTAGGATGATTAATGAGAAGAATTCTTCATAAATGCCTCTGCCGAGTACTTGTCATCTGAAATCAAAACAAAAAAGGTCATCTCATCATAACACAAAAACCAAACCTTCTTTCCCCTGGACCTGATGGTTTGGGAGAACTTGATCGGGATCGCGATTTAGACTTTGATCTAGATCTGGAAGAAGAACTGGAACTCTTAGAACGAGACCTTGACTGGCTACGTGAGTGAGAGGAGCGGCTTCTTGACCTTGATGAAGATGATGATGATGAACTACTGCCGCTGCGTCGTTTTTTCTTGCTGGGCGGGGAACCTGACCTCGACCGGGAGTTGCTGAAAAAGGGAACCAATAAATAACTTGAAAATCAATTTTCTGGTGTTTCAAAAAAGTGCAAAGACCAACTCTCAAACATGCATAGCAGAGTAAAGGAATTGAACTAGAGACTACAAATGAACTGCAACTTTAGCAAAATGGACAGCACAAGACTTAATAATTATGCCTGCATCAGGTGTGCACAAGCCAAACCCTGCCTCCCACCCCTAACAGCGATCAGTACTGCCCCCACTTCCGCCACCAATAATGGTCAATCCATCCATAAAAATTAGTGTGACCCCGGCCCCTCCAGCTACAAATCACCACCTCCTTTGCCCCCCTGAGAAAGCAGCAAGAAGTTAAACCTTCAAGAAAATTCATTTTAGAAGATCTTATAACCTCTCTGATTGATGGATCATACTACTACGAGATGGTATTATTGGAAATAGAAGTTTGAAGCTAAATGCTACTGGACAGATAAGTTAACAGACTGTACTTGATTACAACTATTTCTTACATTATACAGGGACTCATCTCTAAGTTGGACAGTTTGAATCAAACTGCTCACAACAGTGTCCAGCTTAGAGAGAATTATCCTTGGTGCAAACTTTATTTTTCCATGTGATACAATGAATAACAACATTACCATACCCAAAAACAAGGGAAAATAAAATTTGCAACAAGCACAAAATTGCACCACAAAATGGACATTTTAGAAATCTGGAAAAATAGCAATGGTGAGATAAACAACACGTATAGTGAAAGAGTTTGATCTTATGAGCCTGGCCCCACCTGAGAGGTGAAGGGCAGACAGGGGGAGAAGATTACCGGCCCTTATCCTTGGGTTCAGTGTCTGAGTCATCCTCAAGTTGGTACTTTGACAAGTCGCCATCTTCTTCATCGTCTTCATCCTATGATGTTTAAAAACATCACAATTAACTCAAAGTACAGTTAAAAGGGGATTACAGTTGACGCTCTCTTAACGGACACCTCTATAAGATGGACGCCTCTGTAAAACGGACACCTAGAGTTGGTCCCTGCCTTTGCTTATTCCCTTTATTTGACTCTTTATAAGATGGACATCTCTCGAAGACAAACACTTAGTGCCGGTCCCAAAGGTGTCCATCTTGGAGAGAGTTGACTGTGCTGGGAAGATTCAAAAGTTCAACAAAAGTTATGGAATAGTATCGTATTTCCGAGTTGCATCGAGCCTCTGTTTCAAAGCAAGAAAAAGAGCGAAACCATTAAAAATGAAATGATTTTTAATCCTATTGAAATAAAACTCATTTTCTCAGGCAAGGTTTTGCAGTAGCCTTATTTTGAAAGCGAGAGTTTTTGGAACTCGGAAAATAATGGCTTATTGTAAAGTTTCATAAATGAATATCAGCAAGAAAGTGAGGAAAGACACTTAACGAACATTACATCATGATGTTGTTTAAATAAGTACTGAGGCTCGAAAATTTTGTTGAATTATACCTCATCATCAAGGTTGTACTTTGACAGGTCACCTCCTTCTTCATCATCATCATCATCATCATCATCATCCTCTTCTGCTAGAGGAGGGGCATTTGTCACTTTCTGTAGAGGAAATCAGTGCATGTTCTTAAGTTACTGCAAGCCAATATTAATAATGAAATATTATGATTAAGGTCTTTTCAGCACTCATGGAACTTTTCCCACAAAGATATAATTGATGGGCCACCTCAAAGGACCAAAACAACAAATTTTGAGACACACAAACTTACTGTACACAAAACCTACATGAACAAGTACCCCCATAAAGAGGGGATTCATTGGGCTTCTGACTGCATGATGCAGTGGTCTATTATTTTGGGAGCTATAGATTATAATAAATACATAGAGAATACTTCATGGAAAGTGCTGGCGTACGATATTTACGCACGAGTTGTTGACATATCAGAAATCGAACGAGTGAGCGCAGCAAACGAGTAAGATTTCTGATACAAAAACAATGAGTGCATAAATACCGTACAAAGCACTTTCCATGTGGTATTGTGTTTATTATATACACACTAAGACATTCATCATTTTGGCGGCCTTTTTATTTTAAATCTTTCACAAAATGCTAAAATTTGCTGCTACACACTTAGCGCAAAATGACAACGAAAACGAAGTATCACCTTTTTAGTAAAAACGTTTGTTAAAAACATAAATGAAGGTGAGGATATGAGGTAATCCAAGAACTATAAGTGTAATCTTAACTGTTTGTTCTCAATGCATTGAAAATGAGTGAATTTAAGTAAAGTGGCCAGTTTCAATATAAGCTTAAGCTTAAATGAAAGGCAAAGTAGCTCCAACAAAAAGCACAACAAAAGCTTACATCTCGTTCTCTTTATCCCTTTCCGCTGTTGTTTTGCCGGCTCTCTACCGTTTCCTTTATCAAGAGTAAAACAAACAAAACTATTCCACTCCATCACCGAAATGTTTTTCACTTTTTTAGCCAGAAAAACTCTTCGAGTAAAACTTTTCTCGATGAATGTGTGCAAAGCAGCACTGCAAGCTGCAATAAAAGGCGGGAATTTTGGTGCGAAACTCACACACCTCTGTGGCTTCTAATTGGACGTATCATTTTTCTTACATGTGAAAAAACATCATTCGCGATTCTGATTGGACGTATCATTTTTTTCACGTGTGAAAACCATCATTCGCTCCTCTGATTGGCTAGAACTAATTTGCGTACAAAAATTTACAACATAGCTTTTTGGTGAGTATTTCTCAGTATGTATATAATAAACTTAAATACACTTTTTATTACACTTTTTACCAGCTGAGTGTATAGGTACTCCTAACCCGTAGAATGGAAAAGAGATAGTCTTTTGAAGAAAGAAACGACTGGCATTATTTTTAACTGGGACATTTCCATAACTCATCCCCTTCCCCCATCCCTCTGCTCCTAAAAATATTATTGCATGACAGTACTAAGGTGACAAATCTGATCTAACCGGAAATTCCAAAACATTATTGTTGTTCTAAGCTTATAAAGTGTTACAGGGTCAATCTTGCAAACAATTTTTCGGTTTCCTTAACAGTCGCAAAGCCAATTAAGTTTCAGTTTTATTTCAGTCAGATATTGCATTTAAAGCCCTTCTAACAATTCGAGTGAATATGTTTCTATTTGATAGGGCAACCTACAAATAGCATATTCCTTGCTTGTATGGAAAAACCTTTTTACACACAGGAAGAGAATATTTGCAACAAGTTAAAGCCTTTCCTGTGCGGACCGTGGGAGGGCATTTTTTCTGCAGCTCTTGCACAGGCTAACATCATCATCGAATGCTGTATTTAGATAATCATTCGGCGTAGATGTAGGGTCAATGACTCCATGCATTAATTTTGTGCTCGTTCCCAATTCACTTCCAAATCTGTTCGCCAGATGACCTGAAATGACCCGTTCCCTCCCCACAAAATTGGCCCCATTGACAGGAGGAATGGGACATGCAAAGTCTTCTGGGATTTCTGTCTGCCATTTTGTCTTTTTTGACTTAAAAAGAAATTGCTTCTCATTTATTAATTGTGTGTTGCCCTTACAGGCAGCCCAATAATAACCGCCCTGAGGAAATTGGTGACAAAAGTAAAATAGAAACACTCCCCATTTTGGTGCTTGTTCCACTACACTAGAAAGTTCCAAGATTTATCCCTAAGTATGCAGTGTGCAAAGAAAGTTGTGTCCGATAGCCCGGGGCTAGTGGATTTAATTGCAATTGGGCGAGTGAATCCCGTTCTAAACTTGCCCAAAGGGCAAGTTAAGTTTTTTGGGAAATTCAAATTACAGAAGAACTGTAATCAATGCTGCTCATCAAAAATTTTTTGGGGGCTTCTTAAAAGATTCTTGGGCTAGTACATACTAGCAACAACTTGCCGCAATGACAAGCCGTAAAACGAACTTTCTTTGCACCCTGGGGTGTTCAATATTTTGTTTTTACAGTGACACTGCTCACTCAAACTTAAAGGTCATGAGAAAAATGGAAATGAAACCTGGTTTGTTCAACAAATTCTCAACACCAGTACCATTGGAAATGTACAGAGAACAGTAAGGAGAATATGCATGCTGATATTAGGGTTTAAAGGTTTACTACAATACCTGCAGTGGAACTGGCTGTGACTCTCCTTGTTTCTTTTTCTTTTTTCTTCCAAACTATAATTCACAAACAAAAATAATTAACAAATTTGATTCATCATTTTACTATTTAACCCTTGTCTTTCATGCCAACAGTTAGAAACATTGCTCAAAGGCAGAGAAATAACTATGTAACTGAGCATTTCAAGCTTAAGATGGTATACTTTTCCAACTAGGGATCTTCAAAAACTTTGTCTAGCCTTTTCAAGTTCTTCCCCAAGAAGTGCGTTTAAAGTAAATGAATTTGGTACCATTTCATCACAACTAATTCCGCCTTACAGGTAAATCAGTTGAATCAATTATCCTAAAAGCAATAAAAAATTCATTAGGAAAAAGGTTATCACATTCAAATGTGGCTTTAGCCCTTTTTACACTGTATTACCTCTCCCAACAAAGAAAGGAACTAGAAAAATCATTCCCCAATTTAAAACAGTGTCGGTTTCTAAGAAATTCCTAGCCATGAGACTACAACATTAATTTCCGCAAGCACCTATAAGAAAACCCTTTAAAAGGTTTAACAAATCAAGAGTACCTCATCAAACTCATCATCAGAATCTTGCCTTTGAATGTACTCAACTCCTTCTCGCTCATTAAAACCACCACCATAACCTACAAACCAAGAACAAAGATAAGATCATGCAGTTCCTGGGAAATCAGCATGTGAGGTTAATACTAACTAATGGTTAGAAAGTTCTGATTCAGAAATAATGCATTTTGGAAATTGCAGAGTAACTGAAACTTTACGGGGTGGCAGTAAATAAGAAAAAGCAAGGTTTTGAAGCAGTTTTCTTGCATAGATATCGAAAACCAGAGAATTTGGGCCTTGAATGGGGTATCATTTTTGGGAAATTGATCAGTGGTATAAAGGTGTGATGGACAAGCAGTTAACACCTCATACTTCAGATCTGCAAGTCCAAGTTGAAGGTTGCTGCTGCACTGTTTATTTAGACAAGAAAATTGTTGCCTATAATGTCTCTCTTCACTCAGGTGTATGCCGGTGGCAACTGTCATGGGCTAGTGTCCCATCCAGGGAGGAGTAGCAAATTGCACTTACAGGTGCCTCATGCTAATGACACCAGAATAAGCACTGTCCATGTGAGGGTTCTTATGGATTGTGTAGAACCTTGCCCATGAAGAATGCTACTCGGCAACCTTTGTTAACCCTTTCAGTCCCAATGGTGTCCAACATCAATATTCTCCTAACACTATCCATACATTGTTAAGAGATTAGGTTACGAGAATTAATAAAATGATCACCAGAGAGAAAATACCTTGATCTTTTACCAAATTCTCTTAACTCATTCTTTAAGGAAAGTATGAAGACCAGTTTGGAGAATTTGTATGTGGATATTGGGACTTAAAGGGTTAAAGGGAACACTAATACTCATATCACTCAGATATGTGAAACTCATTTCACCCACTCCAGAAATCTTTGACTTCAACACAAACTGTGTTGACAATTACTTTTGGGTGGCTGAGAAAAGAGTCAGCAACTTTCAAAGTGCAATAATAGTTGAAGGGTTCCAAAGTCTAGGCAGCACACAACCACCAAAAATTTTATGTGTAGTACCTTTTCCAAGCTAATTGTGTTTCCTGTTACCAAGTCTTTTTCCTAAAAGAAACTTTAAAAGAGTTTTAGAAACCTCACCAGTTCTGGATTCCACTTTTGAATATTTGGGCTGTCCACACATGTTACAATCAGACCTGCGTGCCCAGTTTACATTGCCGCACCTGCAAATAAAAAGGCCATCACATTATTCCCTTGGACAACAAACTTTGCCTCACTTTGTCTAGCTCTACTCACATAGGTACTGGTGACAACTACAGAGCTTGAAAAGAAAGAAGTCCCACTAGTTGTCCAGGGGAAGTAGATTTTCTTCCAGAGGAAGAATCCAGGCAAGTAAACTTGTAACTAAAAATATCTGCAAAGCACTCACAAGATCCTTTTTCTAGGTCTCCAACGGACTCAATGGATTAATGCTAGTACTTTTCGAATTTCCCTTTAACCCTTTAAGCCCCAATATCCACATACAAATTCTCCCATTGATCTCTATACATTTCCTTAAAGAATGAGTTGAGAGAATTTGATAAAGATCAAAGCATTTTCCTTTATGCGATCATTTTATTAATTCTCATAACCTTACCTCTTGAAAATCTATGGATATTGTTAGGAGAATTGATGTTGGTCACTATTGGGACTTAAAGGGTTAACCTGACTGGCAAATCAACAAAGGCATCTTTGATAAGCCAACCATGGTGCATACTCTAATCCTGGTACACAGCAACGGGACACAGAATGACAGAACAAGGGGTTTAGAGCTGGCCGCAGACGGAGTGACTTAACCAGTGGTTTAGTTTCCTCTGTGGCACAGGGTACTGGATAGCAGCATTATTGAACTTTAGAATAACGGGGGAAAGGGGAAGTTCCAGGGGGGGGGGGGGGTACTTTAGAAATTTCTGGGTGGGGATTTGCCGCTGGGACCCTGGAACCCTTAACCTATACCAGAGCTAGTTCAGCTGAATTCTGCTACCCTATACTAGAGTAAACTCCCCAAATCCCCCCTATCCTAGAGTGGCTGTTTTCCAGAAACTACTGAGGTCACTAGCACAGTCTAGCTAAAACAAAACCTTGTAACTTAAAATCTTTAACCAACTGATCCATTTCCTGAAAAATGATACCCAATTCTAGACCCAAACATTCTAATTTATATACCCTATCCTAGAGTAAACTGCTTGAAAACCATACCCTTCACAGCGGCACATACCTATATAGCCCAAATATGGCAGTACCCCCTGGGGGAAAGTTGTGACTCTCCTCATGCTACTGAAACTGTTATACATAACAGCCATAAGGATCTTTAAGACTCAAAGGATGAAGTGCATGCATACATTACTACATTATAATTTCAAGATACACACTTTGAACACATCCAGTCTTCAGCACTGAACAATCCTTTGCTTTTTGCAGCAGCTTGCTTTCCTATTTGTGTACCAGTGAACTTGACTGAATCTTTGCTTGCCTTATCTGTTAAAAAATATGGCTATTTTATTACAGTTTGTATTAATGAAAAAAATGTTTTGATGTTCTAAGCTTGCCTACCATAAAGATGGGTGTAATCATGACCAATTTCTGAAGAATTCAGCTAAGGTGCTTGTTTGTCTATTGTTTGCTTGTCTGTGATTGGAAGAGGCCTCTTTTTTATTTATTAATTTTTTTTGTCAACAAATTCTCCGGACAGAATTTTAAACCATATGTATGAAATATTCGAGGAATCAAATTTTTCCAAGACAATTTTAACGTTAATAATATCATTTATTATTCATTCAAAATATTTCCCCCATTCTGATTGGCTAAAAGCACACGTTTAATTCACCATAACCAGTTACTGATGACCAAATTTGAAAGAATTTTCACTCGTTTCAAGAGTAAGAACTAGGCGAAAAAAAAGCTAAAAACATGGCAAGAACAGCAAGAAGACAACTCGAAGGGCGACATCTGCTATTTGGAGAATATTTGCGGAGCTGGACAAACCTAAACGTGCACTATCGAAGATGAACTTAACATCGATGGATCGATGGAGG
This sequence comes from Porites rus, assembly GCA_964035705.1. Classification (NCBI taxonomy): domain Eukaryota; kingdom Metazoa; phylum Cnidaria; class Anthozoa; order Scleractinia; family Poritidae; genus Porites; species Porites rus. The sequence continues at coordinate 6,023,274 of OZ038003.1, read as the reverse complement.
TAAGCATGTTTTAGCCATGTTTTTAAACTAGGAATTATTTTGAATGAATAATAAAAAAATTAATGAATTTGGCTTTCGTATCATATGAAGAATTATGGAGATCTCGAAGGGTGTTATCCGCCTCGGCCTACGGCCTTGACGGATAACACCCTCCTCGATCTCCATAATTCTTCATAAGATACTCAGCCTCATTCATTAATTGTTAATTAATAAAAATATTAAGATTTTAATAAGAAGTGCAAAAATGGCTAATTTCAAATCAACGATATGCAAAGGTGCGAATTAACTTTGATATATTTCATAAAAAAATCGGTAAATTATTCTTTGTTCATTTTAATGTTCAATACCAAGAGCCGCTCTTGTCAGTACATAAGCTAGAATACGGTGCTACAGCGGGTGGTATTGATTTAAGCTTAAAGTTGGGAGATCAGATTACTAGAAGAAACCCCAGGCAAAACGTCCCTTGATTAACGATTAATCCCTATAAATTAGAAACTAAAAATTATATTCCTGTAATACAAACCAACTTTACTGCCCGAATTTAATAGACTCACTCGAAAAACACAAAGTGGCGAAAGAAATCAAAGACCTGCAAAACAGGGTGATCAAATCCACGTACCTCTCCCGCATCGATTACAAGACGTGCGCCGCGCAAAATTGACGTTTCCGCACCTGTGTAACACCAAAATAACGAGATTACAAAAAAATGGTAATAAATGAAGTATAATAAATGAAATTTACCTTTTGTCCGGGCAAACCCAATCGCCGTTATTCACTCTAAGCCTTGAAGACATGCTGGAAAGGTACACGCTTCGTGCTTGTGCTGGTTTTACAAGAATATGACGAGAAAGCCTGGGTACTCGCTCTAAGGGTACAGGATACCCAACCAATTTGTAATTTCTTCCATCTTGTTTTATAGTTTTTCACTTTCGCTTCGAATTTGATGAAATAAAAACATTTTACAAACTAACAAACAGTATTGTTCCATTGACCTTTATTTTATGACGAAAAAATTGGATATATAAATAAAAAAGATCCACATGGACTTCCCCTCACTTGGGTATCCCATGGCGTAGTCTCCAGTCTTTTTCGTGTCTGGGCGTATCCAAAATAAATCCAAAATGGCGCGGGTTGAACAGCAACAATGTGGACCAGAAGTTTCGACAGAATCTCCCTACTATCTTGGTCAGCTTTCGTATTTTACGATTTACCTCACTAAAGGAATTGAGATCCTTGAATATTATACAAAGGTCAGTTGCTGACGGTGCCATTTTGATTATTTTGAGCTTTGATAATAATACTTGCAGCTTCGTTTTCACAACAATGATAACGTAAGCCTTATGCAATATGCTGAATGTTTTTTTATTCTTTTTTATTCTTTTGGTTAGGTCCCTTTTTATCACGTTCTCTTTGAAGCTGTATTGGTTCTTTGGATAATAAGGCTAATCACCAGCAAGACATTTAGATTCAGAGAACAGAAAATTGAACTCACAGAAAAGGTTTGTCTGTGGCATTAACAAAAGCTTTTGAAATGTAGTACTATTTCTTTATCAATAGCAAATTTACGATACTGTTTCAATATTTTCTAACAAATTATCTGTAACCCCTTCAACCCAAGCTTTCACGGTTTTAACTGTTATGGGTGAAACTGAGGCACATTTTTGCCTTGTGTTGATTATGGCTGAGTCAATTCCAAGTGTGTCCATCCCCTCCCACCCATGGGGGGGCATTTATCGGGCATTTGTCATTTTGTTTTGGAAAAGCTGCAAATGCCCATGCCCACCATGCTCCACACTCCATTAGAGCATATTGGTCTTCTCAATCTGTTTAGTTAAGCTGTGATGAAGTTTAGCTTCATAGACAATAACATCACAGCTAAACTGACAGGGGACCAGCAACTTAACAGTGCAACATATTTGACCAATCAGGTCAATAACCAGAGTTTAATGGCATCAAATGACATGATACAACTCAGTTTGACTCTGAAGATGACTACTGTACAGGTTGCATTGTCAATACATGACTCACTGTTAACAACAGCCCTGTTCAGGATGACACCCTAGGGTGGGGGGACTCCCATATAAAAGTGACAGGGATGCTCGTCGGAAAATTCAAATTTAATCCCTAATGGAGACTAATGTGGGTGTTGCTGAAGCTTAAACCGACCCCTAAGGGAGATTTCTGCGTGGTCAGAGTCAGGGCATGTTTTGTAAATTTCTCAAAGCACAGTACCAGGAGGCAAATAGAGTAACTTTCCATCCCAAACACCCTAAGCGAGACCAAAATCTACAATTTACATGCCAAAATGAGACAACAAACTTCCCTGACACTTTTATATGGGAGTTACCCCCGGGGATGACACTCACCTGGACATTCATACTTCACCTACTCATGAAATGACTCCTGGGTTCAAACCTTTCACAGTATCAGTATCACTGTTATCCCTAAATGAGTCCCTGCAAGGCCAGGGTTAAATTACGACAAGCAACGTGGCCTTGAAACAGCAACATAAGACTGATGAATTGGTGACAAACGGCATGAAGTTGGTTCAAAACTGCCACAGCGACAAGGAAAATCAAAAATACAATGGTAAAATACCGACAGTGACATGGCCTCCTCTTCAATGTAAGAGGGTCTCAGAAAATCCAATCACCCCTACTCCATTAGTGCCACCAATTTGTGAGTTCACATGTATTTCATCTTCTGAGAGGAATGGTGTCTCTCCAACCAAACACTTGTGTTTGACGGTTAGGGATATAAAGCCAGTGGAATAACACCCCTCATGAAATTGAATGACAAGATCAAGTTTTCTGATTTTTGTGCTGTTTTAGGAAGAGGAGGAGTTAATTGAAGAATGGCAACCAGAACCATTAGTTCCTGTAACACCAACCTATGACTTAGATGCTATCACTCCAAAAGTTGTTCAAGGGTATGCTTATGCCATGTTCATTTACAACTTAAAATACTATTTTGAGCAATAATTTGTAGCTTTCTTACTGCAGTGGAACCCGATAGAACACAGACACTATGACATGTCCCCTCGGTGTCCTATTAGCCAGGTTCCACAGTATTGACCACATTTTTGCCCAAAAACTTGTAGTCTTCTTTGGCAATGTAGCTGATACAACCTCAATGTACTTTCTAAAACCTTCCAGCTGTTAACTCTAATCAAAGCACCACCTGGTAAGCAAGCTGTACTGTCAATTATGACTCATGTTTTTCTTTCAATCTCAAGCTAATTCCTAGCCTCCAAGGAAATGTTACAGGTCAAAATTAAATTCAAGTTAAAATCTTTTAACCTAGGTTGATTCCTTTGTCTTCTAGCCCTAATTCATGAGTCAACCTAGGTTAAAAATTTTAATCTGGATATAGTTTTGACCATAAGAGATGTTACTTTGTACTGAGCAATAACTTTGAAGTTACTGAAACTCATTACGGTCAGCTCTCCCCTTGCAGACACCTTGCTAAATATATTGCAGACACCCCAGTTAAATGGACAGCAGCTAAATCCCCGGCAAGAATAAATGATGGACATTTGAGAGAACTTAACTCTCATTATTGATTCCAGCAATGATAGATCCATAAAACCAATTAAACATAAAGACTGATGTCCTTTTTTTAATCTTCAGGAAACCTGGACACTCACTAAAAATAGATGATAAAGAATGTCTCAATTTTGCCACATTCAACTTTCTTGGTTTTGTAGGGAATGAAAAAATAGAGGTATTCTGAAAGGTTTTACTACTGTTAGTAATCATGAAATACTAAAAAGAGAGAAAGTTTTCTGTTTGTCATAAGCCCCAAATTAATATCCATATGCAAATTCTCCAAATTGATCTCTTCACATTTCCTTCACAAATAAGTAGAGAGAATTCAATGAAAGATTAAATTATTTTCCCTTTGGTGATTATTTCATTAATTCTTCTAACTAAATTCTCTTGATGATCCCTTCATATTGTTAGGAGAAAATTGTTGTCAGTCTCTCAGGACTTAAAGGGTTATATTAGGGCACGAGGTAGTACGGCTGAGCTAAGTAATCAAGCACATGTATTACACTTGCAATCTGGAGACCCTAGTTAAAGTTCCTCACAATCATCTTATTTTTACCCATCCTTATTTCATTTTTTAAGGACACAGCCATCAAAAGTCTCCATCGTTATGGTGTAGGTTCATGTGGACCCCGGGGATTCTATGGTACAATAGGTAAGTCCATTTGATGAAGACATTGCATGATCTTTGGTTTAAAGATAAATAAATTATCCTTATTGTTATTTGACTTGGAAGAGAATATTGCCTTGCAGTCAATAAAACCTAGGATGCTTTTTTAACCAAAAGGAAATGAGTTGGCCAGAATTTTATTTAATAATTTTATTTATTTATTTATTTATTAGTAACATGTTTTTGCTGGTTGCCAGTACTGAATACTACAACACTCAAAAACATTAGAAATATAATTTTTACAAGTAAATTTTAAAAATGATCAATTAAAATGCTGGCCAATAATTCATTTACTTTTGGTTAAAAGAAGCACTCAACAATACTAACTTATTCTAGGGCTGAGCTCTAGCAAAACCTGGTGGCCTCTGGCACCCAACCTTTCCTCTCAGGTGACAAGAAAATCTCAGTTTTTTCATACAAATCACATGCTGGGTACCTTAGATTGTACAGGTTTAGAGCATTGGGCTCCCCTCAATTTTCCTTAGAGCACAGCCTTGTATTCATTATAGAGGGATTATGTAGCAGTTTGTTTTCTTTTCAGTGTGGTCCTTGTTTATCTCTTTTTTCAGATGTACATTTGGAGTTAGAAGAAAGATTGGCCAAGTTCATGAGAACAGAAGAGGCAATTCTTTATTCCTATGGATTTTCCACAATAGCCAGCGTAATTCCTGCTTATTCCAAAAGAGGGGATGTTATTTTCTGGTAAGAGATATAGAAGAATACAGTAAAAACCCATGTGGGGAAGTTATTTGCGGTTTATGTTAGTAGGTTCTTAATTTCTGTGAAAGAGGTATAGTTGTTTGCCACCAGTTGTATTGTGATAAGGTTAACTAAACTGATTACAGAATGTATATGTAATCTCAAATTCATACTCCTTGCTTAAAATTTGTATCATAATTTAACTGTAACCTGCATATAAACAACCTCTTGACCTTGCTTGGCTAAACAGCTTCTTATGTTTTTGGGTATAAAAGAAGCAAATTTCTGCCACCAGGTTCTTAAACCACTACTGAATGATATATTATACAGTTATAAGATTTTTGTCTGTAAAATTTCAACGTTCATCATCCCCTTTTCCCATAGTGACAAAGGAGTTTCTTTTGCAATTCAAAAAGGGCTTGTAGCCTCGCGGAGCCGTATAATGTGGTTTGAACATAATGACATGGATGATCTGGAAAGGCTTTTGTTGGAACAGAAAGAAAAAGATGACAAGGTTTGAATACACAACTTACAATGAAAACTGGTGTTGTTTTGCTCTTTAGTCTTCGTCAAGCTTCTTCATCAAGCTAACTTTTATGGCCCTTTTTTTTTGCTGTTCTTGTTGTTATAGAATCCCAAGAAAGCATGTGTGACAAGAAGATTCTTAGTTGTAGAGGGAATTTATGTCAATTATGGTGATATTGCACCACTTCCTAAATTAGTAAGTTAATAGTTTTATCACTGGGTTTATTGATCAGGCTGTGTGTTGATTAAATGGGCTGCAGTGTAGAAAGTGTGTAGAAAAGACTGTTTTAATTAGAGGGATCAAAACCTTGAGTTATTGGTGTAGATTAGCCAGTAAATGACTACCTTATAACAGGAAGTTAACGCTTCATGAAATTAAAGTATTGGAAATTAATGTGACTAAAATACGCAAATTGAAAGGGGAAACGACTTTCAAATAAAGGAAATTAAGGTGAAAGAGACAGTAACACATTAAAATGAAGGAAATTAATGCGACTTTCATGAAGAAAAAAAACTTGTTGAGACAGCAGGAACAAGGTAAAACACATAATCTGAAATGGAAACTTTGTTTGTGGTTCTTTCCCTAAATGTAGGAAGGGGATCAAGCTGAGAAACCTGCCACTTCGAGGGGTCTTCACAGTAACTGTTTCTCTGCTACTAACAGATCTCCACCCAGATAAAATTCTTTTTGTTCTATTAGGTGTCAAGATAGCCTGTGTGCAGATGAAATTAAACTCTGGTTAACTCCATACAGTACTAATCAGAGTTTAGTTATCATCTGCATGCAGGCTAGTGTCAAGAATGTCAAAAATGTATAGAGAATTTGAGGCCAAAATGTTGGAAATTAGGGTTGCAGAAATTAACACTCCATTTAATTAACGGCGTGGAAATAAACATTGCAAAAATTAACATGACTTAAATTAATGAAAATTTCTCGCGTAAATTTCATGAAGTAGTTATTTCCTATAATAAGGTAGTTTAGTGGTAAATGACAATTTGAATTAAGTTCTCAATTTCCATAATTTGTAAAAGTAACTTAAAATACGGCTTAGGTTGAATCTCTTGAAGCTCAGGGAAAAGGACCGACAAACAGGAGGAAAATAAAAAGGGTACTGGAAAGCCAGCGTAATAGGGAAACAAGTAAAGAGGCAAAAAGTTAAATAAAATGGGTTTAGTAGTTTTTCAGAACATGTTGGGTAGGATTGATTGAGGTAAAATAGATGTGATTGTTGTTTTAGGAAGGTTTTCACCAGTGAAACAGTTCCATTTAAAGCTTACAATGAATTTAACCATTATGTTCATTAGATTGAGCTAAAATACAAATACAAAGTGCGAATTATTATTGACGAAAGTGCATCCTTTGGAGTTCTTGGTCAAACTGGAAGAGGATTAACAGAACACTTTGATATCCCAGTAAGTTGAAATTGCTTAAGACTAATGTGATTTGTGTTGAATGAAACAAAGAATAGTTAAAAGACTCTTTTTTGGATTTTAGTTCACATTGAAGTTGTAAGCCAACCCAGTCAAAATGAGCTGGAAGCTGGCTACTTTCCCACTTTTAATAACATAATTTATAATTTGCTGCCTACTTGACACTTAGGTCTAATAACATTAAATAATAGCTGCACAAGAATTGCTGTCCTGCCTACTGCTGTTAAACATTTTGACTGTGCTAGTGAGCAAAGCGTTGAAGGTAAAGGAGTGTTGCAAAAGCAATATTATTTTTTGGTATCATTGGTGACTTGGCTTTACCATCAAAAAAAGCCCGCTTTTGGACTGATAACACACATTTTTATCCTTTTTCACCAGATAAAAGATGTTGACTTGATATCTGTTTCAATGGAGAACTCTTTAGCAACTATTGGAGGATTCTGCTGTGGAACATCATTTGTTGTTGACCATCAGGTATGGTATATTCACAAAAATCCTTGCTTGTATTCCTGTAGTCGCTGCATTGCCGCAACTATTTTGGCCCTTTCGCTCTCAGTGTACCCAGGGTGCGAGAGATTTTTCATGCAGTTGCATGGTTTCCAGTTTCAGAGAAAATGTTGTTTATGGTGTTGCAGAATTGAGCTTCTTTTTCGAGAGTTGTTTTGGTAATTTTTGTATGTGTGGTATTGCAATATCATCTAGCTCTGCAGTATGCTGTTTTTCATCCTTTTGGCAGACCGTAAGAGAAGATCCTTCATGGTATTGTAGTACTATTCATGTTGTATTCTATCTAACACAGACCATAATGCACCTTGTTTACCCCCAAATTTGCACAACTATTGTCTTCAATTTCTCTCAGGACAAAATTAATGTAATACCCAGGAGAAATTGGAAACCATGGTTATGTAAAATTTGGGGGGGTTATAAGGCGCATTATTGTCTTGGCAAAAATGTTCAATATTCCGTAGTGCATTATTGTGGATCTACACTGTATGAATAGATATTTGAGGGGTGGATGATAAAAGACCCAAAGTAACTCTTGATCTGTTGCCAAATTTTCCCTTTTACAGAGACTCTCAGGGGCAGGATATTGTTTCTCAGCATCATTACCTCCAATGCTGGCATCTGCAGCAATTGAAGCATTGAATATTATTGAACAAAAGCCAGGTAAGAATTTTTTTTTTTACATCTGCAGTGATTCTGTTACCTCTGCGTCCTGCGTCCCTGGCGTTTAAAAATCCCTAAAGACGCAAAATATGGCATGCGTCTCGAAGGACGCAAAGAAGTTAAACGATCGATCGATTTGATGACTTTTTGCTTGGTAGAAAAGAATGATTTCTGTGGCTGTTGTTTAAAGATGCATGTTTACTTTAGTCTTGTTTTTGCTCTAAATATTTAGAAGGACTATATTTTAATTTCAGTAAACTGTAATAAAGAATTGTAGCATCTTACCCCAGATTAACAGACTTGTTACAAGATGAGTCCCAGGATTCACCATAACTATTTGTAACAAAACCACTTTCATCTGGTAGAAAGTGATGATTAGAGCAAACGTACCCCAAGCTCATGAGTGAAAATCGTTGATGCGTAACAGAAATTTTATTAAATCGAAATATTAAATATTAATATCAAATTATCAATTATTATTATTAATCGCCCTGAAAAGGTCGAAAATGCTGACAACACACCATACACAAAACAGGGAGGCAACATTTTGCTACTTTTGAGCCCTAAATAACGATCGCTAAAATCCCCATATAAATTCTTACAATAGTTCTGTTACCCAACAGCGATTTTCACTCGTGAGGTTGAGGAACCTGTGATTAGAGCCATTGCATAACTCTCTGGTAGGAGCAAGGCCTTGTTCAAATGTTAATGTTTGTTAATGTTTCAGAAATGTTTGAGGAGCTTCAAGAGAAAGCCAAACTGTTTCGTGCAGAGCTTGAAGGGTATGTTTTTTTAAAACTTGCATCAGAGATTTGTAAAAGCATGTTGAAGTTTTTCACAATTTATTGGAACTTAATATTTTGTTAGTAGTAACTAGTATGTCAGTTGAGCACAAATGTTATCATACTGTGCATGAGAATAGTCATATCAAGAGGTTTTGCAGTTTAATGCAATTATTTATCTGGTTGACAAAGCGCGAACGTCATGAGAGGTCGGCAGTTGTTGAGTCCTCATCACAGCTTATGCTCAGGTTTTGATTTTTTGATCATTCATTGTATTAAGTATTTCCTTCTATCTCTTGAGAAAAGAGCCGACATTTCGCCACATCAACACCGGTTTTCCCGCGAAATGACGTCTCACGAACGAGCACAGAAATTCCTTACTGATGACGTGTCACTACCCAGATCTAGGTAGTGCTTCTGATTGGTTGGAAATCTGCTGCTTCCAATCAGAAGCACTACCCAGACCCGGTAGTGACGCGTCATCAGTATGGAATTTCTGCGCGCGTTTCTCAGACGTCTTTTCTCGGGGAAACCAGTGGTAGCATCGACAAATGTCGGCTGTTTTCTCAGGCAAGTTCCTCTAGTGCATTATGGTCTCTTATTTTTGTAGTTTGTTTTCGTACGGTGTGAAACAAAAATCAATTCAATTTTTGTTTGGTTTTAGACTCAAAGGCCTTTTGTGTGAAGGATCAAAGGAGTCGCCTATTGTACACTTGAGGCTTCTGGAGCCTCATGAAACGTTTGAAGAAGACGAAGAAAAACTGAAAGAAGTTGTTGCCTTAGTAAGTTGTTTGTGTTGTCTGTCCCACTTGTTTGTTGATGGAAAATGGTCGCTCTAAGACAACGGCCACGGCTACGAAAACGTCACTTAAAAAGTGAATTCGAGCAACTTTAAACTTTATCGCGCTATGTTCTGTTCCACAATTTTAAAAGTAGTTCTCTTAGAAATTTCTTCATGTTAGTAACGTTCTTTTCTCGTTTAATGTAAAGGCTCTACAGAATGGCATAGCGCTGACAATTGCAAGATATCTCAAAAACAACGAGAAATTCCTGCCTCCTCCAAGGTAACGGTTGATATGATATAAATTTCTACGTGCAATGAGCCGTTGTTTTTGTTGTTGATTACGTTTTTTGTATTTTTCCCCTTAGTTTACTTGCTCTGATTAGCTAAAGTACCTCTTATTTACAAGAATGTGAAATAAACTTGTAATTTTTTGTACTTTTTGTAACATTATGCGAGTTTTCTTTAAACGCCATTAAAAAATTGTATTTAATGTACAAAAAATACAACCTAGTTTTATTTTGGATTGATAAGATAATCAAAAAGTTTTCCATATGTACTCCTACTGGATAATGTGAGAATTTGTATTCTTTTGTTTTTTTCAGTATCAGAGCAACTCTTAATGTTCAACTTACGAACGAAGAAATAAAACATGGGGCTCAAGTCATCAAGCAAGCTGCTGAAAGTATATTTGGATAAAGTGAATCAGTGACTCGGAATCAAGTTGTATAAACACGATAGCTGATAACAAGTAATTTCGTTGGTGAGACGTCATCGAACGTCCTCGAAGATTGTTTTAAATGTTTAGATTTACGTGTAAGGGCTGTTTACATGGAGGGAGGAAGCAAAGTTAAAATTCCATAAATAACTACGAGGAGGCATAAATATATTCAAGTATAAAAACGGAATAATTGTGAACGAAAATGTCATTACGTATAAAAAAAGACTTATCTGTTAAAGCATTTTTTTTTTTTGTAATCCACTTTCTTTATAAGTTAAGGAGAGCCATCAGTTTTAACAAATATAGAAAGTGTTCAATATTTGGAGTTTCCTACAAATAAACTCGAGAGTCGACTAAGAGTGAATTTTAAACGAGTGGGCAATTTGTACCTGAGTGTCCCCGCGTTGTATCTATCTAACTAAAGTCAAATTTGATGTTATCAGCTGTAATATAAACTTAGTGTTAAGTGCAAAAACAAAACTGAAGCAATTTGCCAGACGTTTTACTAAGATGTGTACTCTCATTTCACTTGATTCGACCAAAAATTTCAGGTTTTGGGTCTCTTGGGTCTCTTTCATTTTTTCGCTCTCGTTCCATTTTTCGCGCGGCCAAAACCGAAAATCCCGTTTCTGGCCACGCAGGTTACAAACTCGAGGAGACGGCTGAAATTCAATGTTAATAACCCTGAAGCGAAAAACTCCTCTGCTCTGTTCCAATGCAGGATTTTTTTAGAGAATCAATCAGAATTTATTTGCAATTATTGAATTACTGATACGCGCGAGATTATTGCGCGACTGGGAAAACTTTGTATCGCGATGTGAACGAAGTCTAATATGTTGTAGTACGTTCATTCAAAAATGCTGTAATCAGTTTATCTTGCTAGTTTTCAAATTTAAAATATAAAGATTCCAGTCCTATGGTGTTTCTGGCGTAGATAGAGGATAATTCTTACCAGGCAACGTGTATATGTTGTAGTTAATTTTTTGTCTCAGTTAATTTTGTTTTCTAACTAGTTAGTTTTTTTCTAACTAGTTAATTTTCTTCTAACTCCTTTTTTTTAAACGCCCCAAATTTGTCGCTTTCTGCACTATAATCTGAATACCAAAGGAAAAATCTAATACAAAAGTACAGAAAAATTTCCTGGCGACCATTTTGGAATAAGCTGTTTAGTGTTAATCGTTTCTTGTCTAGCATAGACTGATTTAAATTCTTTCACCATTTAGCACATACACGCTAAACCTTCTTGTCACAAATTGATGGAAAACTTGAGCGATCAGCGGCTTCTGATAAACCAACAAAACTCACGATATTTTTAAATGGAGGTATATTAATTTCATTGTTTTGCAGCTTTGAAACAATAAACAAATTCCACCGGGCAAATGCAATGGCTATTCGCCATTTGTACATCTCCAATAATATGTTGTGGTTCAATTTTATCCTTGGTTAAAATTTTCTTTTCTTTTGTTTCAGGCTCATTATCATGTCATTATCATACATTACCATACCCAAAAACAAAAGAAAAGAAAATTTAAACCAATGAAAAAATTGAACCACAACAAATACACCAGTTTTTCGTCTCATTTCTCTTGGTACGACTGTAATACCTAGGAGAATTGAAAAACAAAGGTTATGCAAAACTTTAGGGACAAACAATGCGTCGTTTCCGACGTGTTCTCCATAAGAGGGACGGTGGACTGACTTGTCGTACACTCCAGCAAGGTCTTCGAGGTCGTGCTTGGTCAGTACAAGTTTGTTATAAGATTGCTACACTGCATCTGCATTTCAACGGTAAGAACGTGTTATTAATTTATAGGTTTACGCCAGCTCTTGCCCCCAAGAACGCTGACTTGAAATTAAAGTAGTAATAACTTGTTGAGGTCTGTCGCAAATCCTCAAGTGTGACCATTGAAATGAAAGCACTGAGCAGTAGTTTTTGAGGCTTATATGGTTACTATGCTGTACAAGTCGTAAAACGTGCACGTGGTTCTAACTTTTGTGACTGGATAAAATTTGAACTGCGACCATTCACACCCATGCACTAGCTAAGCAGACCGGTGCAGCTCAGTTTGTTTTCGGTTTTTATAATATGAAATTTGCATTGGGTAGTGGATCCAAGAGCAACTCAAGCGCAAGGACGGCAAGCTTCAATAGCGCAATTCTTTTTTTCATCCGTGCTACTTAGGTTTTAGTACTTGTGACACAATTTTAGTGGTAGCCTGAATTTACAGCACATTTCACAAAACTATTGACAAACGAATTCCGAAATTCCGGCTATTTCATTACGTAGTAGTTTTTCAACGCAACGAAGTTGAAAACGGGAGTTGCAAAGTTGTGAATTTCACGTGCAAGGATGTTAGAAAGTTGCGAAGTTCGTACCATTCGGTGTAGGTGGCTTGGTAATTTGGTATTTTTAATATCTACAAGTAGTTATTTGTAAGATGAAAAATAAAGTTACAAAAATACAAACCACATACGTCGACAAGCAGCTCATTCATAGTGTGTTCTGGTTCCCCGATACGCATTAGATCCCAATAATTGCAACTTTGAGGTCAACCAAAAAGGAAGCCGGCGTTTAGTTATTCTATTGCTTGGGGCTTTCAAATGAAGATCAATTAACGAAACTAAATTGAAGAAACTAATGGTAAGCTGAATTTATTAACTTCTTAACCGTTACTATCCTGTAGTATCAAAAATTTAGAGTAGGCTCAATTAATGATAGTTTAAATGTCCGTCAAATTTTATAGAAAAAAAATGTTCTGTCTTTATCTTATAGGATATGTCAACTGAACAGAAGCAGAAGTACACCAAACACACCTTTCATTTGTGAAGTCATTTACAAGCCGGTAGAAGGTGAAACGAAGGGGCTTTCTGACGTTCGTAACATCACTGTCGTTCAAAATGACTCGGACACCTACAGAGTGAAAGTCTACAACGTCGAATCAGAGATTCACATGTTCCCTGTTGTTCCCGATTCTGTGAATTGCGATCCTGGAGAGCAGAAGCCCACAGGAGATATGTGGACGCCTTGGTGTGATAATCAGCAAGCGCTCGAAGAAGGCCATTACATCCGCATTACACTTTCAAAGAATAAGGAAGATGACCATGTGTACCAGTTGTTCCAGTCAGGCCGGTATGTCTACAAAACCGTCAACATGGATTATTCGCTTCGTGCTTACATCGAAGGTGATTACCACATCAAGAAGGGAGAGTACAAGCTGATTATCACTGGCTCCAGCGTAGAAGACGTCAAGTTTACATTTGAATCGATACTAGAACGCCCGGAAACTGTCGCAAAAGATTATGAAGAAGCGATTAATCTGTATTAGCAAGGGTAGTCTTATTTTTGGTTAGTCCTAAGCTTACCACAATAATTTAAATTAGCACAGTTAATTCTGCTGTAAACGAACCATTAGTCTGCGTGATTAATGATCGGAACGAACTTTCGATTTACTGCTGTAACAATAGATTGTTCAGGGCTGGCTCTAATTCACATGTAGTTTATACAGTTCAATAGTTTTGTGGTGTCAAGGCCCTTGCACATCAATTAAATGAAGATTATAAGCTACAAATACGCGTCTCGGAGATCTTGGGAGAAAGAACTAATTTTATCGTAGATTTCATTCACTGCGGTTGCAACTAGAATACTTAGTTATCTTGTTTTCTTCGGCTATTTCCACACAAATGTTTTCTTACCACCACAAAAATGTTCACTCGTATATTGAAGCTGATGATCCAAATCGCTTCTTTTTTCCTCTTCAAAACACATTTGCTCTCGAAAGTTAACCCGCTCCCAAACTTTCTCAACCGCTAAAACAGCAGAAGCTTAGTCGGCTATATAGGCAACTGGTACACATATCCCTAAATGCATGTAACTCGGCCGGGATCTCAAGGGCAACACCGATCCATGTACGCGGGTGAGTCCAACAAATAATAAAACCCCGCTTAATTCCCTAAAGATAAAGGGCATACACCTGTATCTATTTTCATTTCCCGACCTACCCTCTTCCATCCCGAATTTTTGTTTTCCATATTTAATTTTAATTAGTGCAGTTCTAACCAGAAAATTGAGACGTTAGACTAACGAATGAAGAAAAATATAAGTTGTAAAGCGTCGGCTTGTTTGCCGATGTAAATCACCAAAAGTAGTTTTTTTTTTTAGAATAATCCTTACGAAAGTTTTGATTGTAGTTCGTTATGAATCCCTAATACAACTCTTGAGTGAGGGGTCATTTCCCTCCTCCCCACCCCTACAAAGTTGCAAAGCGGTTAATTGATAAAGAACACAAAAAATAACATCACTGGCAAAGTTTATTTCGTTAGATAAGCGAACCTTTCTCCTTACATACTTTAAAAGACAACATTGATTGCCTTAACTCCTGTTAACATTTTAAAATTTTTTAGCAAGCAAAACTAATACGCCGATTAAGAGACGGCTGGGTTCGCAGGCTATAAGGCCACAAGTTCCTGTCTAGCAAGGAGAGGGTACCGGGCTTAAACTGATGTATTTCCCCGTGGAAGCAAGTTTGGTTACAACCAGTGCACTGAAATTCCAGAATTGATCGTAGTTGGTTAATCTGAAAAGGAAACCATCTGGCTTAGAACTGGAACTGCTTCCGGCAACCTGTACCAACTCGCCGATACCAGGAATGTAAGATCCGACAGCAAATACGTAGATATGGACTCCCAATGCCTTCAGTTTGTCGGCGTTGGGTTTGGTCAAGTGCTTCTTTACATTTGATTGGCCGTCAGTGATAAGTAAAACATTCTTAAGATTGGTAAAACGTCCACCTGGAACAAATAAAACATGCGATTTATTAGAGAGGCAATCACGGAAGTATATCCTTCGCGGTGTTAGGTAATTAAACGCTGTAGCTATAATACCCGGACGCCTAGCCTGTTGACGCACGTTTTTCTTTTCTTTCCCTTTTTTTTCTAAAAAAAATGGCTGGTGCCCTAGGAACCACAACCGGCTTAGCTGCGAAGCCACTCTTGTTTTCTAGATCGCTTAGTAATTCTGTGAACTGAAGATAGAATTATACTTTCAAGACCTCAGTGAAAGGAATTTCGGGAAAATTTCCACATAGTTTTCTGACTGGCGGGAATTTAGTCACAGCGAAACATATACCTGTAAGAGATTCCACAAACAGTTTCATGGCCTCTGCCAATCCTGCTTGAGTATTGGTGGAGCCACCGGGGAACTGTACCATCGTCAACCTTTGCTCCGCTGTAGAGTACGGCAAAAACTTGAAGTTCACGCTGGCTGAGGTGGCAAAGGTAACTGCAGCATACTTTTCGTCATACTTGTTTTCGACTGCTACTGCATTTGCACTCTCCATCATATTCTTGATTGCTGCCTTTCCTCTTTGAAATTCGCAGTTACCAACTGACCCCGAACCATCCATGACGATCACGTTATCAATAAGCAGGGTACCCGCTTGCCTCTTGACGCGTGTATTCGTCGGGTTTATAAACAAAAAGTTAGTCATAAAATTATCCGCAGTGACATTGATGGAGGGAACTTTCTGAAACTCTGCAAAAGAAAAACAAGACTAAAAATCAAGAGGACCAAAAAAGAGTCCGGATAACTTTATAGTGAAATTTAAACGACTAAGAGGCAATGAGACTGGATTCATGCGATGGAATTTGCATTAGACTCAAATACGACTTACTGTTATATAAAAAAGTTCTCGTTGGAACTCGTTACTGACAAAAACTGTATCATAATTAAGTTGATTTATCAATAAATGGTTATATATAAGAACCAAGAGGGTTTTCCGAGGATTTTCCCCAGGGTTTTCCACGGCTGCGATGTTGAAAACCGCGAGAAGGCCACGTGGGAACGAGACGTCAGCTGAAGCTATCACGAATGAAAGTCACAACGCACGGCCAGGAAAAAACAAATGACTTACTCTTATAGAAAGGATCGGTTGGGTCAACAGGCAAATTGGTCACGGGTGCATTTGTTGGGTGCCATGGAACACGGGCTGAACTCTGCATGTTGTTAAGAAAAACAAGGACGCACACCATGGTGGCAAGTCGAACCGTAAATCCTGACATCTTTGAACTTAGCTCCAAGCTTCCAACTTACTGATGAATCTGAAGAAAGATGTTGAGAGTTTAAAGAGAAGCGAGACATGTTTGTGTTAGGTGATAACTTCTTTTGCAGCTGATCACTCCTGCGAAAGTGTTTTAGCTAATGGGAAACTGACCTGTTACAGTGTTTAGAGCCTTCGCAAAGCATCTTTAATTTGTGCCACTTTCCAGAGTTCTTATCATTCTCTCTTTTTTTTACCTTTTTGTTTTGCATTAAATCCACTGCTGTTGGCTGGACAGTTTGATACATCAATATAATTAAAGTAAAACTCTGTTTTCCCCCGGGCCTTATGATTCGGTTACAACAAACTCCACGACGGATCCTAAGAATGTTATCGCGAAAACTAAAAGCAGCGCAATCTCATGGAACAGGTTTGAGACACATCAAATATCCCCTAAGGACCCCACCCCACCCCAACCCCCAACCCCAAACCGTCAGCTCTAATAGCAGCTCTAACGTACCTTTAAATAAAACTGTTTCTCTCGACTGTTAATAAAAATACGATTTGTTTGCACAACTTCTGGTTGTATGTACTCACTGTCTTAGATTTCAGTCAGATGTGGCTTGAGTGACGAGGGAATTACTTTCGCAACGAAAGCAGGAAGTTTTTATACCCTAGTGGCATCACGTACGTTTTTATTTTCACCGCTTTACACTTGTACTAGAGTCCTTACATCAAGAATGCGCTTTAATAAGCAGATATTTAATCTCCTTCTTTGCCGCCTGTTGAAAACCGTTGGTTATGGAGGGCTTTGCGGTCCGCATGTGATATTAACTCGTCGTTTTTAAACAATTGCAGCGAATGGATCTCTTATATCATTTACATACTTTGAGGGCTTCACGGAGCCCACAAGAGGAAAGGCTGATGAGCGGAGAACAAGTTGGATGATTTCACACATGTATAATGTTATTTTGAAAGCCAAACAAGGAAGCATGACTGGACCGGATCTATGTTTTGAGAATTACCTTTACAGGTCAAAATTAAGAAAGGGTAAATCTGTGGCCAAGCCCAGTAACTGGACAGGCCAAAAAAAAGATAAATTCAGAAGACCCATAATCTTGAATTTTCTTACTTGACGTTTCTCTCCCACTGGTGATTTTCAAGCTTGACAGTCCTTAAGTAAAACATGAATCAACATATCAATCTTAGAAATGAAACAGCAATGGGTGGATACTAACATGAAAGCTACTGTGCAGTACTTCCCAGAGGTTCGATGTGGTACTGTTCATTATGCTGTACAAGGTAGCAATAGCTTTTAATTTGGGTTTCTAGATGAAATGATTTGTTCAAATGAAAGCTACTGAAGATGATGTGATGTGATGTGATGTGATGTGATGTCACAATGACGTATTTCGTGACGAAAAAGCGCCACAGCACCACAAATACTAAGTAGAAAAAACTACAATTTTGATTTTGCTCAACCTTATCCTTGCTCCTGTGCCAATACTTTCATTTTTCTCGCGTTTGAAATACCCCTAATTTTGACCATATATGGTCATTTGGCGGTAAATTTGATTTTCTTTAATTCGCTGTAACTTCACGCCATTGTATCCGATTGAGATGGGGTTTTCACTATAAATATTCTTTTTGTGTAGCAAAAATGTCTGTAACGTTTTGAACACTGCTTTTCAAACTTTAAATATTGACTCTAATAATAGTTGTCACTTATGACGTCATATTTTTAAGAAACGTCAAAAATACCTTAACAATGGTAAAAATGTAAAGCAAACCTTTCTCTAATTAAGATGTTCTAACGTCTTGCTTCATTTGGAACATAAACTATACTCCTCTGTGAGCCAAAAATTGAATTCAAGAGGTTGCGGGAGGAAAGGCCCTATCAACCTACCATCGTGTACTTGTCTTTTTGGTTAAAATGTTTGTAACTTTTGAGCCTGCCGATGCTGATACTGTCTGTGGTGATGTTCTGTGCGTTCTTTTTTATTCGTGAAAGAAGTTTTTAAGTGGGTTCAAAAGCAGGAAGTCTTTGTGGCTCAGTGACATGACGTTCGTTTTTATTGCCATTATTATCGACCCAGAGTCCTTACAGCAAAAAAATGCGCATTAATCCATCAGATATTCGATTTGTCTTTTTAATTTGCCGCCTGCTACATACCGTAGATTATAAAGAGTTTGGCGGTTCACATGTCAGGCATTAATCAAGTGTTTTTCAACAAGTGGTAGTGAGTAGATCACTTGTATGTATAAATTGTCTTTTTTTTTGTTTGTTTCGCGAGTGGTACGCCATATGAAGTGATAAGGCTTTTTCCCTCGTGGCCAAACAGCCTCGAACTAGACCGAAAGAGAAGAAGCTATAAGACTGTAGATGACTTATGATCGTAAAGTTTGTCATGCAAGTTTCACGCGAGTAATAGAAACAATCGAGAAAAGCTGACGACAGTTTCTACGGCTCGTCGGCGGCTCATTTTCAAGTTTTCAAGTTTTTCACCATTCAAAGAAAAGCTCTGAGCAGTACATTCCTGTGGTATTGTTTTAGAAGAAGCTGTACATACTATTTCTGTATGCTTTCGAGCGGTATCACGTAAATTTTTATTCTTTCAAAATATATCACCATTTCTGGTTGGCTCCAATTCCCCGGCAAATTCTTCATAACCAACTGGCGCTTACCATATTCCTAATACTTTAAACACCATCTTTATTGTTACAAGTCACCAAGTACACACATATAATACACGAAATGCTAATAACTATCGACCATACTTTCTATAGAACAAACATTAAACAGTTAACAATCCTCCATCTTGGACCTAAACTATGTGTTAACCAATAAAAATGCAAGCAATGAAATTTGTGATAACATCTGGCTGTTAAAGTAACAACCGTTAATGAAAGATGCATTTTATACGTATATACGTAGCAAGCAATTGTAGTAACCTTTTTAAGTGATATTTCCGAGGTTAAAAGGCGTTTAAAAATGGTATACAGGTGTTTATTGTTTTCTATAGGTAGCTCAAACAGTAGTACAACATTGTATGGAGAGGATGGGGAAGGAAAAGCGTAATTTTCCTCTTTTGAAGTCAGTAAAACGTCAGAAAGTCCCTTTAGGGCAAAGTATCTCAGCTAATTTTGTCGCTGATTGTTACTTGGCACAAGTTCTTGGTCCCAACTCTCGTGTTTGCTTTCACAATCCCACTGGATTACATACTTTCTGTTTCTGAAATTATATTAATAGCTACAATTGACTACCATGCGCCCAAGTGAACGCTTTGACAGCGTCCTGTTTGTTGAGGTGAGGTGACGTGCACAAAAAGTGATATAAGTGGTCAATATAGATGGTTAGATTTGATTTAACTCTTCAAGCTACTAATGATATTTCTTATTTACAACTGCGATGAGATAATTGAGTAGCACGCTAGATCCATGAAGCAAAGAAAGAGAAACAATGGCACACAAGGTTAGTTTGTAAAACGGATTCGATAGGTCGGAAAATGAGATAGTACTGTACTGGAGTCTATGTTATGAGTATGCTTAATTGCTATCCCTGTACACGTCTGTATGTAGACTCTTAATAAAAACAATCAACGAAAAGCCACATGTGTGGTTTTCATTAATTCCAGAGTTTGTAACACCATGCACATAGTACCTTTCTACTCTACCGTAGGACACATCAAAGATCCCCAACCCCCTTACCCCGGACAGTCAGCTCTAACATACCTTTACAGATCCGTTTCTCACGACTGTAAAAAAAATACAATTTGTTTACACAACTTCTGATTGTATGTACTCACTGTCCAGCAGTCTGCGATTTCAATCAAATTGGGCTTGAATAACGAAGGAAATTACTTTCTCAACGAAAGCAGGAAGTTTTTCTGCCCCAGTATGACATCACGTACGCTTTTATTTTCATCACTTTTCACTCAGAGTCCTTACATCAAGAATACGCTTTAATAAGCAGATATTTAATCTCCCTCTTTGCTGCCTGCTGAAAACCGTTGGTTATGGAGGGCTTTGCGGTCCGCATGTGATATCAACTCGTCGTTTTTAAACAATTGCAGCGAATGGATCTCTTGTATGATTTACATACTTTGAGGACTTCATGGAGCCCACAAGAGGAAAGGGTGATGAGCGGAGATGAAGTTGGGTGATTTCACACATGTATAATATTATTTTGAAAACCAAACAAGGAAGCATGACTGGACCGGATCTATGTAGTGAGAAAAATTACCTTTGCAGGTCAAAATTGAGGAAGGATGAATGTGTGTACCTTGGGGCAAGCCCTGTAACTGGACAGGAGAAGAAGAGAAGAATTATAAGACCCACAATCTTGGATTTTCTCACTTGCAATTTCTCGTGCGCTGGTGATTTTCAAGTTCGACAGTCCTTTAGTTAAACATAAACGATGATATCAATCTAAGAAATGAAACAGCAATGGGTGGATATAAGATATTTCTTAACTTTAGAGTCTCTGGTAATCCTAAAGTGTGACCATTCAACTGAAAGCTACTCTGCATTACTTCCCTGAGTGTGATACTGTTCGTTATGCTGTACAAGGTGGCCCTGGGTTTGTAGATGAAATGATTTTTTCAAATGAAAGCTACTATGAGCAGTACTTTTCGGTGGTACTGTTTATAATGCTCACATAGTGGTTCTACCTTTTGAGTCTGTGGATGAAATCTTTATGTGTGATGATCCGAATTCGAATTCAAATGAGGGCTTTACAAAACTTTACTTTTCTTTGCTTTTCTATTCTACTTGTCTTCTCGGTTAAAATGTTTGTAACTTTTGAGCCTGTCGATACTGATACTGTCTGTGGTGATGTTCTGTGCGTTCTTTTTTATCCGTGAAAGAAGTTTTTAAGTGGGTTCAAAATCAGGAAGTCTTTGTGGCCCAGTGACATAACGTCCGTTTTTCTTGCCATTATTATCCACCCAGAGTCCTTACAGCAAAAAATGCGCATTAATCCATCAGATATTCGATTTGTCTTTTTAATTTGCCGCCTGCTACATACCGTAGATTATAAAGAGTTTGGCGGTTCACATGTAAGGCATTAATCAAGTGTTTTTCAACAAGTGGTAGTGAGTAGATCACTTGTATGTATAAATTGTCTTTTTTTTTGTTTGTTTCGCGAGTGGTACACCATATGAAGTGATAAGGCTTTTTCCCTCGTGGCCAAACAGCCTCGAACTAGACCGAAAGAGAAGAAGCTATAAGACTGTAGATGACTTATGATCGTAAAGTTTGTCATGCAAGTTTCACGCGAGTAATAGAAACAATCGAGAAAAGCTGACGACAGTTTCTACGGCTCGTCGGCGGCTCATTTTCAAGTTTTCAAGTTTTTCACCATTCAAAGAAAAGCTCTGAGCAGTACATTCCTGTGGTATTGTTTTAGAAGAAGCTGTACATACTAGTTCTGCATGCTTTCGAGTGGTATCACGTAAATTATTATTCTTTCAAAATACATCACCATTTCTGGTTGGCTCCAATTCCCTGGCAAATTCTGCATAACCAACTGGCGCTTACCATATTCCTTATACTTTAAACACCATCTTTATTGTTACAAGTCACCAAGTACACACATATAATACACGAAATGCTAATAACTATCGACCATACTTTCTATAGAACAAACATTAAACAGTTAACAATCCTCCATCTTGGACCTAAACTAGGTGTTAACCAATAAAAATGCAAGCAATGAAAATTGTGATAACATCTGGCCGGTTAAAGTAACAGCCGTTAATGAAAGATGATTTTAAGCGTATATACGTAGCAAGCAATTATAATAACCTTTTTAAGTGATATTTCCGAGGTTAAAAGGCGTTTAAAAACGGTATACAGGTAAGAAATAAAACGTGGAAAGTGAAAGGCAATAAACGCAGTAAAATATAAAAAAAATTGGCTTGTATAATGACACAATATTCCATAAAACGTTTCTCTTTTTTAACGTTAAAACACCTTTTCATCTGCGTGGAAACTCAAATTGGCGACAAAATCGTGGAGATATTGTATTCAAATAGGCTAAACCATCCACACCCCTTCCCTGTCCCCTGGGGTGTTTATTGTTTCCTATAGGTAGCTCAAACAGTGGCACAACATTGTATGGAGGGGGTGGGGAAGGAAAAGCGTTATTTTCCCCTTTTGAATTCAATAAAACGTCAGAAAGTCCCTTTAGGACAAAGTATCTCAACTAATTTTGTCGCCCATTTTTGCTCGGCACAAGTTCTTGGTCCCAACTCTCGTGTTTGCTTTCACAATCCCACTGGATTTACAAATTTTTTGTTTCTAAAATTATATTAATAGCTACAATTGACTACCATGCGCCCAAGTGAACGCTTTGACAGCGTCCTGTTTGTTGAGGTGATCATGAGGTGACGTGCACAAAAAGTGATATAAGTGGTCAATATAGATGGTTAGATTTGATTTAACTCTTCAAGCTACTAATGATATTTCTTATTTACAACTGCGATGAGATAATTGAGTAGCACGCTAAATCCATGAAGTAAAGAAAGAGAAACAATGGCACACAAGGTTAGTTTGTAAAACGGATTCGACAGGTCGGAAAATGAGATAGTACTG
Organism: Porites rus; assembly: GCA_964035705.1. NCBI lineage: Eukaryota > Metazoa > Cnidaria > Anthozoa > Scleractinia > Poritidae > Porites > Porites rus. The sequence goes on along the minus strand of OZ038003.1, from coordinate 6,000,321 downwards.
TACTGGAGTCTATGTTATGAGTATGCTTAATTGCTATCCCTGTACACGTCTATATGTACGCTCTTAATAAAAACAATCAACGAAAAGGCACATGTCGTTTTCATTAATTCCAGAGTTTGTAACACCATGCACATAGTACCTTTCTACTCTACCGTAGGACACATCAAAGATCCCCAACCCCCTTACCCTGGACTGTCAGCTCTAACATACCTTAAAAGATTCGTCTGTCTCGACCGTAAAAAAAATACAATTTGTTTACACAACTTCTGATTGTATGTACTCACTGTCCAGCAGTCTGCGATTTCAATCAAATTGGGCTTGAATAACGAAGGAAATTACTTTCTCAACGAAAGCAGGAAGTTTTTCTGCCCCAGTATGACATCACGTACGCTTTTATTTTCATCACTTTTCACTCAGAGTCCTTACATCAAGAATACGCTTTAATAAGCAGATATTTAATCTCTCTCTTTGTCGCCTGCTGAAAACCGTTGGTTATGGAGGGCTTTGCGGTCCGCATGTGATATCAACTCGTCGTTTTTAAACAATTGCAGCGAATGGATCTCTTGTATGATTTACATACTTTGAGGACTTCATGGAGCCCACAAGAGGAAAGGGTGATGAGCGGAGATGAAGTTGGGTGATTTCACACATGTATAATATTATTTTGAAAACCAAACAAGGAAGCATGACTGGACCGGGTCTATGTAGTGAGAAAAATTACCTTTGCAGGTCAAAATTGAGGAAGGATGAATGTGTGTACCTTGGGGCAAGCCCTGTGACTGGACAGGAGAAGAAGAGAAGAATTATAAGACCCACAATCTTGAATTTTCTCACTTGCAATTTCTAGTGCGCTGGTGATTTTCAAGTTCGACAGTCCTTTAGTTAAACATAAACGATGATATCAATCTAAGAAATGAAACAGCAATGGGTGGATATAAGATATTTCTCAACTTTAGAGTCTCTTGTAATCTTAAAGTGTGACCATTCAACTGAAAGCTACTCTGCATTACTTCCCTGAGTGTGATACTGTTCGTTATGCTGTACAAGGTGGCCCTGGGTTTGTAGATGAAATGATTTTTTCAAATGAAAGCTACTATGAGCAGTACTTTTCGGTGGTACTGTTTATAATGCTCACATAGTGGTTCTACCTTTTGAGTCTGGGGATGAAATCTTTATGTGTGATGATCCGAATTCGAATTCAAATGAGGGCTTTACAATTTTTAACGGCTTTTTACCCTAAAAAGGTCACCTAGAATTTTCGGAAACCTTTTTTCTGGCTGAAATTTTCGAAAGGGTAAGTTTTGATCCCTATAACTTTCGGAACACTAGACTTTCAGCTAGGAAATCCGAACAGATGAAAAATTTTTTAGGGGATAAAAATATGCCTATATCTACCGTTTAAATACTAAAATACGTTTAACAATGCTATGTTTAAGTGGTTTTGAACTATATTCTCGTTGGGTGCCCCTGTATGGAGGGTTTGGCGGTTGACATCTTAGGTATTGACACAGTGTTTTTCAACAAGCGGCAGCGAGAAGATCACTTGTATGCCTTTTTTGTTTATTTGTTTCGAGAGTGGTACGCCTTATGAAGGGATGAGGCTTTTTCCCTCGTGGCCAAAAAGCCTCGAACTAGACCGAAAGAGAAGAAGCTATAAGACTGTAGATGACTTATAATAGTAAAGTTTGTCATGCAAGTTTCACGCGAGTAATCAGACAAACTATTGAGAAAAGCTGATAACAGTTTCTACGGCTCGTCGGCGGGTTCAAGTTTTCAAGGTTTTCACCGGCCATTCAAAGAAAAGCTACTGAGCAGTACTTTCGTGTGGTATTGTTTCGGAAAATGCTGTACATACTAATTTTGCATGTGAATTATTATTCTTTCAAAATACTTCGCCGTTTCTGATCACCATTGTTCATAGGTCTAAGTAAAGGTTTGTCTGCAAAACTATAGTCAACCAACGCATTTGCTCTTAGGACTCTTCTTAATTACTCTAAATCGACTGCTTATGAAGAGCTACTTAAAACTGTACATATCAAAAGCTTGGAACATCAATGCATAGAACAAGCACTGATACTCGTATACAACAGCATTTATAACCAGGCACCGAACTACATTCGGGAAATGTTTTTACTGCGAAGCAATGGTTACAGCCTACAGGGCCATCTTGAGGTTGTTCTTCCTAGACCGACCTCATCTTATATGCAACATTCTTTCACGTACCAGGCTGGCAAACAATGGAACAATCTACCAGACAAAATTAGGATGTTCGAGTACCTCTCTATCTTTAGGAAAAACTTACAAAACATACAGTTGTCTTCATCATATGACTGCAACTGTGTATTTTGTAAATAGACAATCTGATTACCAATATTTTCTCTTTTTAAATTATTATTATTTTTTAGTTGATTTAATTTCTCTATTTCTTATTTTTATTTATCACTTGTACATGTAGATTATGTAAATTCTCACGTTGTAATTTTTATGGCACATTTGCATTTCAACGAGCTATAGCTCATATGCGATATGTGGTTAAATAAATAGAGAATACTTCATGGAAAGTGCTGGCGCACGGTATTTACGCACGAGTTGTTGACGTATCAGAAATCAAACGAGTGAGCGCAGCGAACGAGTAAGATTTCTGATACAAAAACAACGAGTGCGTAAATACCGTACAAAGCACTTTCCATGTGGTATTGTGTTTATTATATGCATACTGAGACATTTATTATGTTGGCGGCCTTTTTATTTTAAATCTAGCTCCGACAAAAAGCACAACAAAAGCTTACGTCTCGTTCTGTTTATCCGTTTCCGCTGTTGTTTCGCCGGCTCTCTACCGTTTTCTTTATCGGCAGTGAAACAAACGAAACTATTCCACTCCATTTTCGAAATGTTTTTCACTTTTTTAGCGAGAAAAACTCTTTGAGTAAAACTTTTCTCGTTGAATGTGTGCGAAGCGGCGCTGCAAGCTGCAATAAAAGGCGGGAATTTTGGCGCGAAACTCACACACCTCTGTGGCTTCTGATTGGACGTATCATTTTTCTCACACCTGAAAAAACATCGTTCGCGATTCTGATTGGACGTATCATTTTTTTCACGTGTGAAAACCATCGTTCGCTCCTCTGATTGGCTAGAACTAATTTGCGTACGAAAATTTACGACATAGCTTTTTGGTGAGAATTTCTCAGTATGTATATAATCACTAACTTACTTACTTATTGGTTCCAATCTCACGGCAAATTCTTCATAACCAACTGACGCTTACCATATTCCTAATACGTTTAATACCGTCTTTGTTACTAATCGCCAAGTACACATTTAATCACTCGAAATGCTAATAACTGTAGAACAAACATTTAACAGTTCAAAACCCTCCATCTTGGATCTAAACTATGGAACTCCCTTCCCCATAATCTTACTCAACTAACAAGTTACTCTTTAGTTCCAATACTTCATTAAAAGGATACCTTATCGAGAGAGAGTGAATTACACTCGCCTGACCATGATATTGTAGCTTACACTAAATCAAAATTAAATGCGAGGAGCCCATTTTCTACAAGCTATTTAGCTTTTATTGGGCTTCCTCGCCACTCTATCTGTCAAAAAAGTTAAGTCACTTTAATAATTCTACATTTAATGATGAACTATTATTGTAGCTTTTCCTGCCCTGTAAGTTTGAAATCTTAGTATTTTTTTTCTTTTTCTTTCTGTAATATTTGTTCTTTGTGGCAAAATGTATAAAAAAATAAAAAATAAATAAATAAATATTTGTAAAATATCCCTCGAGTGACTCGATTTTCTTAGAAAAATCAAGTCACGAGTGGGATGTTCGGAGTATACCACGAGAAAGCGATTGCATAACTAATGCTTTATATCCTATGTCACTCAACAGCATGACGTAAAATTAAGAAACCTCGACATCACGGTCAAACTCGAAGCGAGTCTCTTTTAATACTACTTACAATACCCAAATCTTGACAATGAATATAGGCACCTGTCAGTTCGAATTACACAGCTTTGATCAAAACATTCCAGGTTTCGAGAATATTTCATTCTAAACAAGGGGCGAATCCAGGATTTTTTTTAGGAGGGGGTGCACTCGTCTCTTGCTCTACTTCAACACCAATAAACCACTTTTTTTTTTTTGCAGAATACCAGTTGTATAGAAAACCGCAGGTCATCTCGGGGGGGGGGGGGGGGGTGCGCACCCCCTGCACCCTCCCCCTAGATCCGCCCCTGTAAACCATATGAAAAGATCTGATGAGAAGTTGGATTTTTTCGCTATTTCTCATTCACTTTTTACATAGAATTCGTCAGCACAGAATTTAATTGTCGGCCAATTTCTGTAATCGTCCATCGTTCTGCTAGTGATGAGCTAACCGTTAATTCACTCGTCTTGCTTGTTTGTGGGCTGAGTTGACTTATTCCCCCAATGAGGGAGAAGGGGTTTCTGGCAAATTGCTTCCAATCAAAGATTTGTGAATTATAAACCCGTGTCTGGCAAACTCTCCAAGTGTTTATATATTTAACAATTAATGAATGAGGCTGAGTATCTTGTGAAGAGTAATGGAGATCGAGGACTGGGTGGTATCCGTCGAGGCCGTAGGCCGTAGATCTCCATACGAAAGCCGAATTCAATAATTGTTTTATTCTAAAACATGGTTACCTCCATCGATGATCGTTCATCTTCGATCTCCGGTGCACGTTCAGGGTTGTTCAGCTCCGCAAATATTCTCCAAAGGGCAGTTGTCTTCTTGCTGTTCTTGCCATGTTTTTAGCTATTATTCGCCTAGTTCTTTCTCTTGGAATGAGTGAAATGTCCGCCATTTTTGTTTTCACAACCAAAACAACTCAATCTCGTCCCCAGGTCTTCTCGGTTAACGGTGCTTTAACCTGCAAGGTAGCTGCACTTTTGATGTTATCGGTTGATTTATCGCAAAATTCTTCCAAATTCGGTCATCAGTAGCTGTTTATCGTGAATTATGCGTGTGCTTTTGGCCAATCAGAATTGGGGAATTATTTTGAATGAATATTAAACACAGTTATACCCACCTTATAACTTCATCTGCGCTTGACGAGTGTCTTTTTGTCCAAAACTTTCAAAACAGCTGCTCCACAGAATGCCACTTATAACACAACGCAAAAGAGTATGGAAGTGTGACTGTACAATATATGACACAAAATCAACCAACTCATAATAAAGTAACCGGTCCCTTCGGGGATTTTCTGTTTTACGTCATCTTAACCATCTCGTACTTGCGGGCGCCAACTGAATACCCGATGATTCCATGCGGCCCCTGTTCAAGCAAATTGAAGTTTTTTTTTTCCCGGTATATTGACTGTATATTTCAGCTGAGTACTCTTCTATATATGCGCGCGAGCTACTAGGATGCCCTCTCGGGGTTTCGCCTTCTGGGTGGAATCCCTACAGCACACTCGGCTAAATTTTAAATCCAGTTTTTTAGACCATTTTTTTATTAAAGTTTTGATTTATATAAATAAGACTGTGAGTGGTCGCTTACGAGAAGTTTTCGTTAAAGTCTAAGTCACAGTTCAAACAGGGTTTCACAAATTAATGTGGCCATAACCAGAGCTGGTCACCTACGAGAGTGATCGCAATGAGAGCTTCGACTGTATTACCTATAAATTGATTTACCATCATAACACATGCAAAACATTTCTTTAGGTGTTGCTGAATTGATCGGCACCTTAGAAGTCATTGTTGGACGCTTATCTAATAAATTCCCCACGATTTTCTGAAGTTTAATTTTCACATTTCACTGCCCAGGTTAGGCTATGTTTCTTAGGAAACCTTAAACTTTCGGATTCGAAAATGTGATAGAGGGAGGAATCACAAAAATCCTCACTTCCTTTCATTGGCGTCGTTGCACCATTACGACATCAGAACTTCCTAATTTCACGAGCCTGCTTTATGGAGTAAGGTCACACAACACAATTATTGTCACTTTCTTTTTCTAAACTTAGATAACGATAGATACGGTGCCAGGGAAAATTTTACCAAGATTTGCCAAAATAAATGAAATTGAATAAGATCGGTGAAGTTTAAAATAGTGCGAATAGACTTTTAAGTGACCTTTTCGTTTTGTTGTCATCCAAAAATTTTGCTACCATGGCAACGTGACGTAACGTCTTCTCTCTATAGCTATCCAATATACTGATGTTAGCATACCCATACCCCAAGCACAGAAATTATAATATAAACAATGGTTAAATGAAACCACAACGTACGTACATCTTGTTTTTCCCTTTTTTAATTTGAGAATAATGCTTACGAAAGTTGTGATTGCCGTCCATTATGAATCCCCGATACAACTCTTGACTGAAGGGTCATTTCCCAGCTCCTCCCCACCCTTACAAAGTTGCAAAGTGGTTAGATAAAGCGGAACACAAAAAATAACATCACTGACAAGATTTATTTCGTTAGTTAAGCGAAACTTTCTCCTTACATACTTTAAAAGACAACATTGATTGCCTTAACTCCTTTTATAATTAAGATCGTTAAATTTTTAAGCAAGGAAAACTAATACGATTAAGAGATGGCTGGGTTCGCAGGCTACAAGGCCACAAGTTCCTCTTTAGCAAGGAGAGGGTGCCGGGCTTAAACTGATGTATTTCCCCGTGGATTCAAGTTTGGTTACAACCAGTCTACTGAAATTCCAGAATTGATTGTAGTTGGTTAATCTGAAAAGGTAATCCTTGTAATCATCAAGCTTAGTACTGTCCTTGCTTCCGGCAACCTGTACCAACTCGCCTATACCATCAATGTAATCTCCGACGACAAATACGTAAATATAGGCTCCTGATTTCTTTAGTCTCTTGGCGTTGGGTACGGTCAAGTCCGGTTTGACATTTGATTTGCCATCAGTGATAAGTAAAACATTCTTAGTATCGGCAAAACGTCCGTCTGGAACAAATAAAACATGCAATTTATTAGAGAGGCAGTCATGGAAGTATATCCTTCGCGGTGTTAGATTACTAAACGCTGTGGCTATATACCCGGAAGCCTAGCCTGTTGACAAGCGTTTTTCTTTCCTTTTCTTTTTTTTTTTCTTTCTCGACAATTTGGCTGGTGCTCTAGGAACTACAACCGGTTTAGCTGCGAAGCCACTCTTGTTTTCTAGATCGCTCAGTAATTCTGTGAACTGAAGATAGAATTATACTTTCAAGACCTCAGTGAAAGGAATTTCGGGAAAATTTCCACATAGTTTTCTGACTAGCGGGAATTTAGTCACAGCGAAACATATACCTGTTAGAGCCGATTGCAGGAACAGTTTCATGGCCTCTGCCAATCCTGCTTGAGTATTGGTGGCGCCATCGGGGAACGGTATCATCGTCAACCTTTGCTGCGCTGTAGAGTAAGGTAAAAACTTGAAGTTCACGCTGGCTGAGCTGGCGAAGGTAACTGCAGCGTACTTTTGGTCATACTTCTTTTCGACTGCTACTGCATTTGCACTCTTCATCAAATTCTTGATTGCTGTCTTTCCTCTTTCAAATTCGCAGGGACCAACTGACCCGGAACCATCAATGACGATCACGTTATCAACTATAAGGGTATCCGCTTGCCTCTTGACGCGTGTATTCGTCGGGTTTATAAACAAAAAGTTAGTCAGAAATTTATTTGCAGTGACTTCGATGGAGGGAACTTTTTGAAACTCTGCAAAAGAAAAACCAGACTAAAAATCAAGAGGACCAAGAAACAGTCCGGATAACTTTATAGTGAATTTGAAACGACTAAGAGGCTGTGCGGCTGAATTCATGCGATGGAATTTTGCATTGGACTCACATACGACTTACTATTATATAAAAAAAGTTCTCGTTGGGACTCGTTACTGACAAAAACTGTATCATAATTAAGTTGATTTATCAATAAAGGGTTATACATAAGAAATGAATCTTAGAAACTACTGACTGTCTGGGGACGAGTTGGGGACGAGATGTCAGCTGAAGCTAGCACGAATGAAAGTCACAACGCACGGCCAGGAAAAAAAATGACTTACTCTCATAGAAAGGATCGTTTGGGTCAACAGGCAAATTGGTCACTGTTGCCTTCGTTGGGAGCCAAACATGGGCTGAACTCCGCCTGTTGTAAAGAAAAACAAGGACGCACACCATGGTGGCAAATCGAACCGTAAATCCTGACATCTTTGACCTTAGCTCCGGTCCGAGCTTCCAACTTACTGATGAATCTGAAGAAAGCTGTTAAGCAATTAAAGAAAAAACGAGACATGTTTGTGTTAGGTGATAACTTCTTTTGCAGCTGATCACTCCTGCGAACGTGTTTTAGCTTATGAGGAACTGACCTGTCACAGTGTTTAGAGCGTTCGCGAAGCATCTTCAATTACTGTTACTTCCCAGTGTTCGTATCATTCTCATTTTTTTTCTTTGTTGTTTACCTTTTTTGTTTTGCATTAAATCCACTGCTGTTGGCTAGACAGTTTGAAACATCAATATGATTAAAGTAAAACTCGTTTTTTCCCCGGGCCTTATGATTCGCTTACAACAAACTCCACGACGGATCTAAAAAACTTATCGCGAAAAGCAGCGCCTGAATGTCATGGAACAGGGGTACCCAGCGACTTTTTTCTGTAAAATAACTGTTCGAAGGAGCAAATATTGCCTAGATATTTCTTAAGCTTGTGAAAAGCTAAAACTTTCTGGATAACCGTTCCGTTCGTCTAAAATATTCCAACATTTCCTAATAGCTTAACTACGAGTCAGTCACATTTTAATACCAAGATATTGCGATTGTTGTTAAAAATTGGTCTCCTAAAATTTTCGATGTAAAGACAAAACGTCCCTTAAAACTTTCTATTGAAAGCAAGGCTCCTTCATGTCCTCATACTTTCGACCGAACCCACAAGGGTAGCCAAAACTTTCAGATAAGACGAAAAAGCCACCTAAAACTTTCATGACCACCAAAGTTCGCGTAAGACATCCGAACAAATAAATAGTTTTTAGGGCAACTCCCAATTAACCAAACGGGCTTCTAAAGTACAGAGAAAACCATCTGAGACCTTTCTGGCGATCTGGCGAGATGGAAGATCATCTCTGCCTGAACCTCTTACCTGTTTTCAGCAACCCAGTTACACTTGACTGAAGAACACTGCAAAGTTTAAGTCATTCATTGAGCATCAACTTGACGTATTTTAGAAACCAAATATAATTAAAAGATCTTTCATTTCTTGTGTTAATACAGCTTTATGTAAAGGGACAATTTGTCAGAAATAGTCACGAAGCGTTTTAATAATGAACATAACGTATGAGTATTGTTTTAACAGCCGCCGTTTGTCTGGAACGTTAACCCTTGCTTCAGGGTTGGTTCTCGTCCATCCCCCGCGAGGTTTTTCTTCACTGGGAACTCTGGTTTAACCAATGTTTCCAAATTCTAATACGATCCAGAAATGATAGACGAAGGACCACTTCATATAGCGCAGAGTGAACAACTGAAGTCTGTAGTGAATGAAGAAAATGTACATAGGACGCTTGACAAGAAAATAACATATTAGAGCAATGTTTAAATCTTAGCAGCACGCAGTTCAAATATATGACTGAATTTCATTAGTGTTTTTCTTTCAAACACAGGACGTGTAGACCCGTGATCAGCTTTTACTAAGTTTTGCTCCCGTGTTCACGAGCCAGAACTGATTTATACCCTGTTTTATACGCGTAGAACAAACTGCTACCAACAAATAATAATTTCGGTAAAGTATGTTAAAATAACTCGAGTTGTTAGTTCAAGTGACATTTTTTTTGGCACTCAGTGTAGCTGCTTAAAGCCGTCCTCATTTATTCAAGAAGAAATGAAAACTATAAACCAACAAGGCTGTATTGTAAAGAAGAAAAGCTCACTCATCTAAGCAACTACTTACTCAACACGAGAAAATCAAGGGCATCCAGTGACCGAATTTTTTTAAATATGAGAGAAGTGTCTCAATGGTTTCCTCTATCCTTTAAAAGCCTGTTTGCATGGTTAATTTAGAGTTGCACTAAAAACTTCTTATCTGTTCAAATGTCTTAGGGGAACTTTGGTCGTCTCAAAAGCTTTAGGTGGCTTTTTCGTCTCATCCAAAATTGCCAGCCACCCTGATGGCGCTCGGTCAAAAGTTCAAACACATGGAGTTGATGTACTTCATTAGATGATTCATGGGAAGTTTTGTCACTCTATAAACCGAACATCTCAGGGGACGTTTTTAAACAACAATCGCAATATCTTGCTATTAAAATGTGCAAAACACCACCCTCCGAAAATCGTAGGTAAGTTCCTGAGTGGAAAAACTCGATCCGAATAGAACGGTTATCCAGAAATGTTGTGGAAGTGCAATTTACAGGCGAATTCATATCGATTTAAACCAAGAGCTCAGCAACGAAGAATATCTTGAGCCTAAAACCACTCGAGTGTTTATATCAGTCTATGCAAAGACAGAAAAAAGTTTTCTATTGCTTAAGTATTGCTTTTTTAGAAAAATAGTGTTACTTTGTCGTTTACAAGCAATTTATTTGAAAACGTTACGTTTCACAGTGCATAAGAAGGAATAAGAAAGACAGAATGGTAGGCTTATTCTCGTCAAGATGGCTTGACCAATTTTTAGCATGATCTTGCTCCTACTTTTATAAATCATTGAGAATATAAAGAACTTAGAAAGGGGATTTTTGGCATTGTTCATTTAGGTGTTTTCTGACCGACTCAGTTGCTTTAAAACTGATGTTAAAGTCGCGTTTCTCTCACAGAATGACTCGCTAACAACAACGCCAAGAATCTGAAATTTTATTGCGAAAAGCAGCGCAAATCTCCTAAAGTTGACCTAGATTCATGATCATCTCTGCCTGAACCACTTACCTGCTCAGTTGCTTTAAATTACTCAATTACTAAAAAGGTTGAAATGTCCATTTAAAGGATAAGTGTTTTCCGAGGGACATTAACTTTGGCAGCCAAGATGTCTTACTCTCAAAACGCACGCTGTTAATATTTATCTTTCTAAATGGAAAGCTTATCAGCAAATTGGTTATTTATCACGTTTCATTTTTAAACCTTAACACGTGGAATGTTGTAGAACCTTAAAAACCTATTGATCGGATATTTATCGAACTTTCATTGAATTTCAATATATCTTTAAAATCGGGGAGATTAGTCCTGTGACATTACCCCATCGTTTACTTTGAATCTCCTGATTCAAACACAAAAAAGAAAGCATATGTGTATCGAAGGCGTGTGGAAATAATCATTTGGTTGATCTACCGGGAGAGCTTATCAATATAAATCACTATAATTGGGTCGTGCGGCAAACCACGACCTAGTGCCTCTTGCAACGCACACAGAATGAACAGCTACTGCAAAAATTACCGGCAAAGAGAAAATAGATTTATTTATTTTCCAAGCGACTTCAATGGAACGCCTATTCTTTGTGCAAATTGAAGACAAGAAACGACAAATTCAATCTGAAAAAGAAACTAGGTATTTAGAATAGAAAGCAGTAGTTGAAGCCGCAACTGAATCTTTAGGAATAATGGTTTTTATCCGAATGAGGAAACCACAAGCGAACTCCATTTAACGAAATTAAAGTCGGAGTTACTGCGATAAACCGGAACGGAAGAAGGAATAAGAAAGACAGAATGGCAGGCTTATTCTAGTCAAGATGGCTTGACCAAATTTTAGCATGATCGTGATCATACTGATATAGAAAAAGATAAGCATCGCTATATCAATGATCCTGACTTAAGAGGAAAATTGTTCGTGTTCTCAGTTGTAGCAAGAGTAATATCACTTGGCTCGATCCATTCAATCTGAAAAACAAACTAGGTATTTAGAATAGAAAGCAATAGTTGAAGCCACAAGCGAACTCCATTTAACAAAATTAAAGTCAGAGTTATGCATCAGTCAATTCCACCTGCGCCCAGCCCTCCCTCTGCGGCCCACTGCGGGGCATTTGCCTGCCATGTCAGTCCCGGAGTTGGGGCATTTGCAAATTTTGCACTGCTCGGGGGCCGGGCATTTGCCAACCCCGAGGCCATTCCCTAGGCGAAAGAAGGAATAAAAAAGACAGAATTGCAGGCTTGTTCTCGTCAAGATGGTTTGACCAAATTTTAGCAAGATCGTGATCATACTGATGTATAGAAAAAGATAAGCATCGCTATATCAATGGTCCTGACTTACGAGGAAAATTGTTCATGTTCTCAGTGGTAGCAAGAGTAATATCACTTCCTCGAAATTATCACGTCTTTTCTCACTAACTCCAATTTATGGGCTGTGCCGTGTAGAAAATAATAAATCCGAGGCTTCGCGTTTGCACTGGAGGTGCTCTATGTACGAAATTTCCGATTGCGATGCCGCTACAGTAAAATACACTTTTACCGTGAAGGGATCGAATACTTGTACTGCAGAAACAAATTAAACATCATCGACGATACAATTCGAATTTTCGTTGAGCTAAAAAACGTTATATTGATCCACGGAAATTTCAATAAATGACCTTTCTTGTGCCTGTAATATTTCGTCTTCTGCTAAGGTTATTTCGGGGTATCAAAACTGTCAGGGGGTGTAAACATCACTAAAAATATCGAAATGTCCATTTAAAGGAGAAGTGTTTTCTGAGGGACAGGGGGGGGGAAGCTACTTCCCATACATTCTCTTAAATGAAATCCAAACGATGTTCTCACAACTTGCAAAGCGATCAGCAAGGTTCTTGCCAGCGGATTTGTGTACTGATCATGCGCATTACGTCAAAAACCATTAATCAACGGTCTTGAGAAGAAACAAAAACATGGCGGTCGAAGGCGGGACTGTTTCTCACTATTATATTTTGGTAATTCGCAATTTTATTGATTTTATGCCGCTTTTCAGACATAGTGTGTGGTTTTCTTTTTCTGTTAAACAATTTCCCTCCGCAGAGTTTGGAATATGCAACATAGCTCCGTATAGCTGATAAGAATCGCCGAAGAGTTGAGCTATCGAGCAGTGTTTTGCTGCAAACCTTAGGGAAGTTAAAGTCGCTTTAAGGTACAGAGCTTTCAGTAGTAGTTGTGATTTGTTTATTAGGATCGTTTTGAATTTTAACGTTGGATTCAAGGTGTTGACTGATCGTAATAAACGAAGTGAAATGTTATGAAGTGTGGATGTTTATTCAGTTATGATATGTAGAGATAAAGCTGTCTGAATATACTTGCTTCCGATAAATTTGACACTTTCTCCAGTAATTTTTATCAGCATCAAGTTATCATTGCCCTGCAAAAACGATGTAACCTATAAATCGATCAAGCGCGTTGTTGTTGGTTAAGATCTATTAAACACGCGGCTGCGATGATATTATTTTTTTCAATTTTTTAAGCATTTCTGATTTCCCCTGCCTGTTCGCTTCCTGCTCCTAAAAAGTCTAAAAATATATTTACTGTGGGAAAAAGTGCAATTATCCGCTGACCACCACGCAGGGTGACCGCTTTGCAAGTTGTGAGAACATCGTTTCTCGGTCCCAGACCTCGTCTCTTACCCCCCCCCCCTGCTGAGGGATATCAAGTTTGGAGACAAGATGTGTCACCCTTAAAAAGCACACTGTAAATATTTATCTTTCTAAATGAAAAGCCCTTGAAATGTTCTAGAACCTTAAAAGCCTATTGATCGAATATTTATGGAACTTTCATTGACTTTCAATATATCTTTAAAATCGGGGAGATTAGTCTTGTGACACCACAACCCGTGAAATCCCTACCCCTTTAATTTAAAGCGAGGCATACCGACCATGCACGTATTATTGGAAGTTTTACTGCAGTTTCTGAAGCTAGTTGCTTCATTGAACAAGCCTACTAGAAAAAGGTTAAGATCCTCGGCAACAGTTTCCAGCTTGTTTGAAAATTCGTTAATGTATCAGTACTTGAGTGAAGCCATTTAACACATCGAAGACCTTTCGCCGTTGTGACGGCAAGTAAGTTAGAAAAATGAGTCCTAACTTTGACAACATTTACCGAAGCAAAATCGAATTAAAAACTTGGTAATAACATAACACTTATTAGAAAAAACTGTTTGAATGTAGAGGTCCACGCAACGCGTAAATAAAACTGACAGGTAACAGTCGAACATCAAAGCAATTTTGCTGTTAAAGTCGCGTTTCTCTCACAGAATGACTCGCTAACAACAACGCCAAGAATCTGAAATTTTATTGCGAAAAGCAGCGCAAATCTCCTAAAGTTGACCTAGACTCATGATCATCTTTGCCTGAACCACTTACCTGTTTTCTTGTTTTAATTTCAGATCTTACTTCTTTTTTTTTTAATACCTGATGAAGAAGAGGCCTCTAACAGCTGACTGCTACGCCTGACTGAAAAACACTGCAAGTTATTTGATTAAGTATTCATCGAGAAACCTGTTATAATGAAGATCTTTCAACTCTTGTACCAATATAGCTTTTTCCAAAATGGCAATATGTCAGAAATGCCCGTTATCTTAAATGTTACGAACGAATGTCGCCAAGGATTGAGTAAAATTGGAAATGGTCAAACAAAACCTTCTCTCATACTTTGTGTGTAGTTGTACTTCAGATGAAACTACTCACTGTGGCTTTGTTTGACTTCTAACAAAAACCTGCATTGGGCATCAGGGGGAAAGTTTGGGCCAAAAATTGCATTTTTTGGGACAATTTTCTCCTTGAAAATTGGAGTTTTGTTAGGTAAATAGTTCAGAAAGCAGACTAAGAGTTAAAAATCTGTTTACATGATAGCAAAATATCATCCTTCCTCTCAATAAAAATGTTATCAATTTTTCTCTAGGGCCCCCCTGACGACCCCTGTTTATTGTCATTTGTAAGGGGGGAAATGTTTTTTTGACACGGTTTAAAAATAGACATTTTTGAACCCCTTTTTTTCTTACTAGCACTCCGATTTAGATCAAAATTGAAACGGGATGTAAATATTTCACCCTTTGTGAACCATTTCATGCTTAAAAATCCGCGGGCTCTCGATACATTTTTGCATGCCAATCAAATGAAAATGTATACCTGAGACGAAATAGCAAATTTTCGCAACTTTTGTTCGCCGCTATCTTTCTTTTAAATCACGTCTTTGGTGCGATGTTAAGCAAGAACGTTGGATGGTTCCTATAGATTGCATTCCCTTTACGTTTTACAGTCAGTTATCGAGCAGATTAACGATTTTTGGTTTACAAAAACAGGCATCGTGTGGTTGGCTGCTAATTTATGCAAATTACTACCCGCTATATAACTTGGCGAAGAGGGGGGGGGGGGGGGGGGTAAGCCCAAAGAATTTTTGGCCCAAACTTTCCCCCACCGTCCCTCGATGCCCAGTGCAGGTTTTTGTTAGAAGTCAAACAAATGCCACAGTGAGTAGTTTCATCTGAAGTACTAACTTCACACAAAGTATGAGGGAAGGTTTTGTTTGACCATTTCCAATTTTGCTCAATCCTTAGTGACATTCGTTGAGTACCCAACGGATCCGCTCCTCAAATTATCCGCTCCTCAGGCTAAGAATTTGCTGGCTGGTAACTAAATAAAGGATGAGAAACTCTTGCTGGGAACTTTGCCGAAACGCTTTTCTGGTTGTGGTTTTTCATTTTGAATGCCGATGCTGGCTGGAAAAATGCATATTCCTATCGCCTCTGGCTTCCTGCGGCTTTTAAGAATGTGCTCTGGCTAATTTAGTTGCCAGTTATTTCTGGGCTGGAGAAGGAAAATGACAGCTAGTTAGGAAAGTTCAAAGATAGCGCTGGCTTTGAGTGACAACTAGGGTGCACCGCGCGTAGGCTAGTGCGAACACAGGTAACCCAGGATCTGTGATAGTACCACAGTACGGTTCCAGTAAAATTACAGTGTTTGTATGGGGTAAAAATATCATCCTAAAATTTCTAGGAAATACTAAATAAAGATCAATAAAACTTACTCTGCAGTTAATTGTTGTTGTCCTTATTGCTCCAACGAAGTTTCGTGATCATTTGCAGTAATTTGTTCAAATTCACTCTATCTACAATAATAATATACAAGGTAGGAAACACGAGGTGCCATTTTCGCCGACATGCTCTCATTCAACACAACTTTTTCCACGAAATTCGAACTCCAACGGAAAATAAACATGCCAGGATCGTAGAAATAGGATAGCAGCAGATATAGAAACCAATAAAGCTTTCCCAGATAGAGAAACGAATCCCACAGACTTTGACAAACTCGAAGAATATAATCCAAACACACCGAGAATACGCTCGCCGAAGCAGCCGGGCCAGATCAACGCGCGGCCAAGAAAATGAGGCCTAGGCACTGTACAAAAACATTCCATCCCGGGAGTCCTGGGGTGACCTTTCTAGGGACCGATACATCATTTGCCCAAAGCCACCCTCCCCTGCTGGAAAAATACTTGATAGAAGGCAATTGTTCTTCCTAGCCAATCACCATTTGCCAGAGCAAACCCCGCACACGCGCCTGAATTTAAATGGCTAAAAAAAAGTAATATAATCAGGAGAATCTGCGGAGTTACAAGGCGTCCCATTTCTTTTACTAAGGAATGCAAATAACAGTAATGAAACTAATGAAATAACAACGCGAAATGCTTACAAGGCGGGCTAAAAACAAGGTTGAACAAAAGGTAGATGATGACTGAGATACCGTTGCTATGAACTCTCGAGCGAAACTATCGTAAATAAACGGTGAAGCTTACAAACTAATGTCAAAAATTATTCAGAAAATTGCGACAGAATATGAATTGCGATAACTGAGACGAATGTGAAAGGCACGTGCACTAGTAAACAAAGAACTAGCGCGATTAACATATTTAGCGATTAATGCGGCAGTAACACGCCGACTTCTTGTCAATACAAGTGAACGCTCTATCGGTTAAATATGTGAATCATCGTGATACACCTCTCTTTGAATTTGGTCCTGTTGTACAGATGCCTCGGTAAGAGCCAAAATTCACTTATATCTTTTGCTCGTTTTAAGTTTTGTAAATCGTCCTTCGTTGTTCTTTCCTTTGCCCTTATAACCTTGCCCTATTGATGTTTGATAAACTTTCTGAGGACCAGCGCCAGGAGCTGAATATAGTTACACCGTGGGTGATGGTCTGTGCTTCTGTCAGTTCGAGAGGAAAATAATCTCTTTATAACAGGCCATAGTGATTGGCTAGGAAGAACAATTGCCTTCTATCAAGTATTTTTTCAGCAGGGGAGGGTGGCCTTGGGCAAATGATGTATCGGTCCCTAGAAAGGTCACCCCAGGACCTCCGGGATGGAATTTTTTTGTACAGTGCCCAGGCTT
This sequence comes from Porites rus, assembly GCA_964035705.1. Classification (NCBI taxonomy): domain Eukaryota; kingdom Metazoa; phylum Cnidaria; class Anthozoa; order Scleractinia; family Poritidae; genus Porites; species Porites rus. Next base: position 5,983,057 of record OZ038003.1, on the reverse strand, counting down.
CATTTTCTTGGCCGCGCGTTGATCTGGCCCGGCTGCTTCGGCGAGCGTATTCTCGGTGTGTTTGGATTATATTCTTCGAGTTTGTCAAAGTCTGTGGGATTCGTTTCTCTATCTGAGAAAGCTTCATTGGTTTCTATATCTGCTGCTATCCTATTTCTACGATCCTGGCATGTTTATTTTCCGTTGGAGTTCGAATTTCGTGGAAAAAGTTGTGTTGAATGAGAGCATGTCGGCGAAAATGGCACCTCGTGTTTCCTACCTTGTATATTATTATTGTAGATAGAGTGAATTTGAACAAATTACTGCAAATGATCACGAAACTTCGTTGGAGCAATAAGGACAACAACAATTAACTGTAGAGTAAGTTTAATTGATCTTTATTTAGTATTTCCTAGAAATTTTAGGATGATATTTTTACCCCATACAAACACTGTAATTTTACTGGAACCGTACTGTGGTACTATCACAGAGCCTGGGTTACCTGTGGTGCGAAGTCGAGCACGTGTATTTAAAATTAAGCATCAAAGAGCGCGTACAAACTGAACACGTCAATCATTAAAACTCTGTCAGCAAACAATACAATTTCTTTGTAAACCATCCCTCTCTTTTGTTATGGTGTCAATTTTGGGACTTAGACAGGCAATTCCTATTATGACGCCTATTACTTATTGCACGGGGTACGCGGAGTGCCATCTGAGGAGTAACGGTTATAGTCGCGTTCGTTGTGTATCTCCAATTTGATGCAGCTGAATGTTACGGTTGCAACTTCTTCTACATCCAAATTCTGCTGATTTTTAGGTAAGTAATCTTTCCACTGTTTCTTGCTTTCATCTAAATGCCTTTTGGCAAGTTATAGTACGTTACTTTATGATATCAACTGCCTTCCTTTTGCTTTCTGTGTTCCATTTTTAGTGCATCCTTGAGTCAATAGCGGGAAGGTCATTGTTTCAGTAGCCTTGTTAAGAGATCATTAAGAGTATGTCCAGCAGGTAAGAACGCCTTTTAATTTTATCATTTTGACCTTGATAATGGCATGCGCCTATATTAAACCATCAAATTCACGGACCAAAGTAAATCGCTTAGTTATTCAGATCCAGAAGAAACTTTGGAGGAAATTATAGAAACGTAAACCCCGATATTTATTAAAACTTTTACTCTTATGTTCTTGCATCCGAGGGCAAATCTTGCCGACCAGGAACAAAACCACTGAATATTAATATGCGTGCCATGACCTCTCAGTGCGATACAAGCGGCAAAAATCACAGTTTTCTCAGTCAAACATAGAACCCTCCAGAGTATAAAAAAAAGGGTATAGAACAAGCGGCATTTTAGCACGAGGGTATCGTCGTAAAGACCTACTTACCCATTATTTTCACTAAGAACACTGATTTTTTTTTTTGCGGAATTATTTGCGCGGATCTAAGCCAACCCCTAAAGAAAATGCCCGCAGAATAAATATTTTACAGGTTACCTGGTGGCGATTTCCGGTTTTGCTGATCAACTCGCCGAAATTATTATCTTTCACGGACGTCCATAACTATGCCCTTCGATTGTTACAGATGTTTTCATATAATCGCAAACACATTCATTCTGATCGAAATTTTTCGCCAAGAAACAAAAATGTCAATTGCACCTAAGCACGATTACTGATGCGAAAATTATATTATTGTCAAGAGCTTGGAAATGACAGTTGTTGAACCCTCAACCCCGGGTCGGGTTCTTCAAATCCTGACCCAATTTCAGACCCAAAAATGTAATTTTCCACATCCGTTTTCAGACCTGTCCAGAAATTACGTTATCATTACTTAGATTAGAGTGCAAACAAAAAAATTCTTCAAATCCATTTCAAATTCGCATATTTCTCTTTCTTTCTCACTCATTTGGAATTGAAACGATAAATACGTTCATACGCTCCGTAGTTTCCTCGGGAAAACCATACCCGATTCCAGACCAAAATGGGCAAAGGTATACCCGTTTTCAGACCAAAACGGCACAAAACCCCTACCCCATGGGGCGGCACATACCTACATAAATACATACATACATGTTTGGAGTCTTATACAATAAATAGTTTATCAACTAGTTCCAAATAACTTAAGTTACAAACAACAAAATTTTCTGACCATATATGGCTAATAAGTAGAGTATTTATTTTTTTTGCGGTCTTCCTCTTTTCTTTTTTCAAAGCACTACAATACATGTTTTGCATTTTAGCATTTCCGCTAGGGGGCTTTATCAGAAACATGAATATTTTGTTAGCTGACATTCTGCTTGTTTTTATTCTATATATTAGCTTATATAAGGGAATACCCCCGCACCCCGCCCCCCCGGCCGGGGCCGTTGATCAATGTCATGAAAGGATTTTGTCGCCTGACAAAAATTTTTCAGGCCTTTTGTATTCTCGAAGGAATCCTTGAACTTTGATTAGGTAAAAAATCGTTTGTACTAGAAATGGCTTCCTGTTGACAGATTTTTTTGGTGTAAAGGAAACAAAATTTGTTGAAGTGCGCACGGAGCCTTAAATGACTACAATTTTCAACTAAAATATTTCAGTCACGACCTGTGTCTAACCAACGGAAAGATTTTATGCCCGAAAAAGGCGTTAAACAATAAAAAAGGGATTAATCTGTTATCATACAATTCTTATTTTGCAGTCCTGAATCCTTGCTCGTTTGTTGCTTGAAGAGCTCCATCGAATACGTTCACCTTTAGCTTGCAGAAATTAGAGGTTTTGGTGTTAATGTCTTTAGGTTTTTATCGACATTTGCAGTACTGTTTGGTAATGACAGTTTTCTTAATTTTACTACGGTTTGTGAAACGTCCTATTCAAATACTTTACAAGAGTCTCTTTTAAGGTTAGGGTGGAAAAAATTGCCATGTTGCTGAAATTGTCTTTATAGGATTGGCATAGCTTTTGCGGTGATTGTCAGTTTACAATGACTTTTGCTGTGATTAGTTGTCTTTTTTTAATTACTTTGTAAAGCTTTCGCAGCGGTTGCTCCTCCCTTATGTATGATTTAAGTGTGGGGTTGGACTTAAAAAAGGACTTTTGCTGAAATTGTCTTTGCAGGTTTCGCAAAGCTTTTGCGGTGATTGCCAGTAATGGCTTCTGCTGCGAACAGTTGTCTTTTACCTTGTAAAGCTTTCGCCGCGATTGCTCCTCCCTTATGTATGATTTAAGTGTGCGGTTGGAAATAAGAAAGGACTTTTGCTGAAATTGTCTTTACAGGTTTCGCAAAGCTTTTGCGGTGATTGCCAGTAATGGCTTCTGCTGCGAACAGTTGTCTTTTACCTTGTGAAGCTTTCGCAGCGATTGCTCCTCCCTTATGTATGATTTAAGTGTGGGGTTGGACTTAAAAAAGGACTTTTGCTGAAATTGTCTTTACAGGTTTCGCAAAGCTTTTGCGGTGATTGCCAGTAATGGCTTCTGCTGCGAACAGTTGTCTTTTACCTTGTAAAGCTTTCGCAGCGATTGCTCCTCCCTTATGTATGATTTAAGTGTGGGGTTGGACTTAAAAAAGGACTTTTGCTGAAATTGTCTTTACAGGTTTCGCAAAGCTTTTGCGGTGATTGCCAGTAATGGCTTCTGCTGCGAACAGTTGTCTTTTACCTTGTGAAGCTTTCGCAGCGATTGCTCCCCCCTTATGTATGATATAAGTGTGGGGTTGGAGTTAAGAAAGTAAATCCAAGTTTGCAAGTAATAATATAACGTAGTAATTTACCGTTGTATTTTTAGATATGGAAAGCCACGACAAAGACTACGTGGATCCCAAGCTGAAAATGAAGAGGGGTGGTTATGCAGAAAAGGAAAGTGAAAGGTATGCCGAATTTTGAATGTTTAGTGTTTGTTTTTTTCTTTCTTATCAAGGTACTTAAAGACTTTTCGACTAACAATAAATTTGTATTTACTTTCATGTTGTTTTGTTTCCCGTCCGATTGCTATCAGTGTATTAGTAAATTGTGAAAAAAATCTCGAGCAGTTTGACTGTTCTATTTTACCTAGCATTGAGTGATGAGAAAAAAAAAAAAAAAAAAAGATAAGGGTAGTAAACTACGATCCTTCCCAAGATGTGAGGTTAGTTTGCCTAATGCCCAACGTCAGACATATTCTAACCACTGGGTCTCCTTTTAAACAATTTGATTTGATATGGTAGAGAAATGGGAGGAACACGCAGCGTTACTCTCTGCCGTCTCTAAAGACTAGGCAAGCAAAAACAGGGCAGAGCCGGAGAAATAGATACAATGACAAATGTTATCTTTTACCCACAGAGATGATGTAGGTGGTGATGGAAAGGACAATGGGAGAGAGATTAACTTCACAAATATTAAGGTAAATATATTTGTAGTAACATGCTTAAACGATGTGTCACGAGTCACTTTGCAACCAACTGCTATGGTAAAGTTACTATAGCTGAATGAAGGTTCCAAAGTTTGGGATAAGTGACAAGTACATCACATTCTTTTTCCGCCTATCAAAGAAAAATTCACGAAAACAAGCAAATCGCTCATCACCAGTGAAGGATAGACGTTCCGTGCTTTTTTGGTATATGATTTCTTATACAACAAATATTATTTATATATTATAAGTAATTATAGACTTTGCATTCCTGGCATGGAGTTTCTACTGCTACTGAGAGGGTGTGTTCGAGGCATCTGATTGGCGCTGGATAGACAATGCTTTTGTTCTATTCCATTTCTGTATCGGCTGAAATAATGAAACTGTTTTGGATACTGGAATGCGCGATGCGGTCATTTGATTTTGTCTGAACTGGATAGTGAGTTGTGCAAAATGTTAATCGAAATTTTCGTTACTTTCTTGGTAACAGCGGAACGCGTAATTTTCGATAAAGTTTAGACCAATGAGCTGTTGGAGGTAGGGGGGAGGGGGGGGGGGGGGGACAAAAGAAGAGTAAGTACGCGTTATACGTTTGGCGAATGTGCTCTCTAGACATTCTCTTAATGAATCCAGTCTCGTTACCAGTGTTTGGAACCATGGAAACGTGGTTGTTAGTGAGTCTTGGTGTTAGTCATTAGTTGGCGTTCAAATCAGGTGAACCAACTCTTAATTTATTCTTTACGGTCTCGCAACTTTGCTCTCATTTGGAGTGAAGTGAAGACGACTTATATTCTCCACAGACCAGTGAGAGCGTAGAAATGACATTTTTATCCCGCGTTAATGTGCACCGAAATCATAACGAGCAAAGAAAATGTCTCAAACACCACTAACCTTTCCTTGAGATAGATTTTTTCGTATCACCTGCATAAAATGGCTCAATTTATCTTCCTGGCTGGCTAAATGTCGGATATTTTTTTTGCTGGCAAAAAAGGGAAGGAAGAGACATTCCTGGCTAGGGACATGCCTTTTTGGTAAAAATCCTGGCTGGGAAAAGCCCTTAAGGTAAAGATCCTGGCTGGATATTGTACTTTATAATCTAGCTCTAGCTGGCTTTGGGGAGCGGATATAATTTTGCCAGAGAAGTTAATAATCAACCAAAAAACAACTAGTGACTGTTAAAATATTACTGGGAGCGATATTCAATCACTTTTGAAATTTTTCTCGTTGGGTACTCCTGTCTTAACACCTCTTGTCTTTCATGAGGGACATGCATGTAATACATCAAGCATGAGACGCAGTATTTCATCACCAGATGAAACACTGAGAAGAGAGTTGAAAATACGACGCGCAGCGGAGTATTTTTGACGAACTTTAAAATGATTTTAGAAGGAGAAATTAAGGATTTGAAACTTGACGAGTGCTATTTAAGTCCAATATGTAATATTACGTCCATTCAAATTGCTGTAATCAGTTTATCTTGCTACCTCAGTATACAGTACATGTATATGCACATGTAATTTGCGTATTATAAGTAATAAATTTATTTTTATTAGATTTATTATTATTTTCAATTCAAAATATAAATGGTCTATGCCAATGGTCGGTGTTGCTGGAAAATAGATAGAGGGAGATTCTTACCAGGTAACGTGTATAAGTGAAAAAACGTTACGTTACCTTCGGGAGTCGAAATATTTATGTACGTTTCAACTTTTATCTTTATTTTGCCCTTATCTGCCTTCGTTGGTCTGGTTTGAGTGTTTTCACATGACATCACGACCGCCATAATGGTTTCTCAAAACAATGAAACGGCGGCCATGTTGGTGTTCGAAACCAGTGTTGTGATTGAACCTTTTTCTATGATAAAACTTTGTTTTGTTCCACTGAAATAGCTGCTGGCCAGGAGTGAAAACGCTTCATAATAATACCAAAGGAATAATACCAAATATCAACTAACTAGATTTGCTACCACTTTGCAGTAAGATGTTTAGTGCTAACTCGGAAGGGGGGGGGGGGGGGGGACTCCTGGGAATTCGCTTGGTGGGGGTGAGCCTGGGTGCGCCTGGTTCTCCAAATCCTGACGCTATTTCAGACCAAAACATGTCATTTTCCACACCCGTTATCAGACCTGGCCTTTAGGAAGTAATTATGTCTTAATTACTTAGGTTAGAGCGCAAACAAGAAATTTCTTCAAATGCCTTTCGAATTAACATTTCTCTATTTCTTTCTTATTCATTTGGAATTGAAAGGATAAATACGTTCATCCCGTAGTTCTCTCGAAAACTATAACCGATAATTCCAGACACAATTATGGCAGAGTGTATACACGTTTTCAGACCAAAAAGGCCCAAAAACCATACCCTTTTGGGCGGCACATACCTATATGGCCAAGAGCCATGGCTCTTGATATGGCTTATAATCCCCTTACCCCCTCGGGAGTGTTAGTCGTTTCTTGTTTAGCATAGACTGGTGCATATTCTTTTTACCACATACCACATGCACGCTGAAAATTCCTGTCACGAATTGATGGAAAACTTCAGCCAATAAGCGCCTTATGATAAACCAACAAAAATCACGATATTTTTACCTGGAGGTTTTTTTCATTGTTTTAAAGCTTTAAAACAATAAAACATTTTCACCAGGGCAAAAGCAGTGGCTATTCGTCATTTACACATCGTCAATGATACACCAGTGGTCATACACCAGTTGTTTGTCCGGTTTCTCTTGGGACGACTGTGACATCCAGGAGAATTGAAAAACAAAGGTTATGCAAAACTTTGGGGGCAAACAATGTGTATTTATAGACTATGGGAGATGTGCAAATGGTGAATACGAATAAATACGCCTATGTTGCAAATGAACAAATCCACCACAAACATTCTTGACAACCAACTGTTTGACGAGTTTTCGACGCGGTCTCTATAAGAAGGGCGGACTAGATACCTGCCGTACACTCCAGCCAGGTCTTCGAGGTCGCTGCTTAGTTAGCGTAATTCAAGTTTCATAGGATTTCTATACTACATTTGCATTTAGACGGTAAGAAGGTGTTATTAATTTATAGGTTTTACTCTAGCTCTTGCCCCCAAAAATGCCGACTTAAAACTAAAGTAGTAACTGACTTCTTGGGGTCCGTCGATAAAAATCCCGAAGTGTGACCATTGAAATGAAAGCACTGAGCAGTACTTTTTGAGGCTTATAATGTTTGCTATGTTGTGCAAGTCGTAAAACGTGCATGTGGTTCAGTAAGTTTCGAGGGCTGGAGAAAAGTTTAAGTTGCGGCCATTCACCTAAGCAGACCGGTGCAGCTCTGTTTGCTTTCGGTTTTTATGATTGTGGCTCCTAAGAGCGATTCAAACGCAAGGACGGTAAGCTCTATAGCGCAATTTTTTTTTCATCCAGGGTACTAATTAGGTTTTTGCAATTTTTACACAATTTTAATCAGCAGCCTGAATTTACAATACATTTCACAAACTATTGACAAACGATTTCCGAAATTCTGGTCATTTCATCACCTAGTTTTTCACTATCATCGAAGTTGTAAAGCTGTGAATTTCACGTGCAAGGATGTTGGAAAGTTGCGAAGTTCGTGCCATTCAGTGTAGGTGGTTTGATAATTTAGTATTTTCAATATCTACAAGTGGTTATTTGTAAGATAAACAATAAAGTTACAAGCATGCAAACCACGCACGTCGACAAGCAGCTTCGTAATGTGTCCAAGTTCCACTATGCGCATTAGATCCTAATTGCAACTTTGAGGCCAAGCAAAAAGTCGCGTGCTTAGGTTTCTGCCGGTTTCACTGTTTTCAGCGAACATGTTAATCTTTGATTCGACGTTGTATGCTTTTACTTTATAGGTGTCCGAGTCATTTTGGACGACGCTGATGTTGCGTACGTTAGTTATAGCCGGAATTAATTTTAATTTCACGAACTCTTCGCTTAACGTTTTCTTCCTTCCTTCCCTTGATACAACGCGAACTCGCTTAAACCTTCCCATCAATTATAGCGCAAACAAGAGAAGCGGCTGGGTACAAGTCTGAAACAACTATGTATTTGGCCATTCGAACTTTCCGAACATTATGAGCCCCTGAATCACAGTAAAAACCAGTGGTTAAAACTATTGCGAAACAGCCTGAATGTAAGTCGCACGAAGCCTTGACGTGCGAGATTTCTGGACATGGAATCTAATATCTCACATATGAGTATAAAAGGCCTTTTTTGTTACATTTTTGTTCATTCTTCTTTTTTTTTTTTGAGAAAAATGTTGTTTGGATACCTCGAGGGAGTAGCCTTATCTCAGTTGACCGTCAAGTTAGAAAGTCGATTAAGCTATATGTTGATGTTTTCGCGATTTAGCCTCGGAACTTAAAAAGCACTAATTTTGATACGTAAAATAGAACTTTCAACGTGCATCACACAAAGTTTTCACACATTTCTATGCCGACAATGCACGGCAACTACGAGAAAATACCAGGTTTTATAGAGGACATGTGAGGGAAGTAATTCTGATTGACGACTGTTTCAGCAGAAGGTCGGAAGTAATCAAAAAAGTGTAGTAATCATAAAATGTCTAAGGCAGGCCCTCTTTTCCTTAATTTCGCCTTAACGAGAATAGAGCCTGATCTCATTTAACAGCGAGGGGGAATTCCCGTTGTACATGTTAGAGTTTAATTTTGTACCTGGTTCAAATTTTAACTAAGGCTATGTTTACACTATACCGAATATCTTTTTGTGCCGGTACACAACTGGAACAAGTCGCTCACACACATCGAACATTAGCCTGTTCCAAACGTTCAGATAGTAGAGCGCGGCGGTAAGTGGGGAGCGTGTTAAGTTGTACACCAGGAAAACGGGGGGATGGAACGGGGGGGGTGAGAGCGAGAGTCTAGTCTGCCCTCGTTTTTTTTTTTCTTCGTGAATTTTTCCCCCGCGCTCAACTATCTGAACGTTTGGAACAGGCTAATCGAACATCGACAACATCGTGCCGAAGCGATCGATCGAGAGAGTTTGGATAAATAATCCCAATCCCAATCATGAATATTCATATTTCTTCTTATCCACTTCCGTCACGGTCTGAATACCTGTTCACACTACACCAAAGTGTGGTACAGAACCTATCCGATATGTGACACTCCACTTTGGAGATTGGCACGACGCAGCTTCGCTCCGTTACAAAAATGGCGACAAAATCACTGTTATTATGAGTGAACAGAATCCCTATCCGGTATGATTTTGCCGCCGGTGCAATAAAGAGGAGAAGTGGGACGTCAAGTTACCATGGTAGCACTATTTCTGGATGACAACAAAACCAACGACGATGGCGACGGCGAGGAGAACGGCAAAAAAAAAATGTTTATAATAAAAAACAATAACTTTGCACGTGCATCACGCTATTTTGTACATTTCTTTGCCTTCGTTGCACCACTACGAGATAGAACTTGCTAATTTCACGAGCGCCCTTTATGGAGTAGGTCACACAACACAATTATTGTCACTTTATTTTTCTAAATTTAGATAACAATAGATACGGTCCCAGGGAAAATTTTACCAAGATTTGCCAAATTAAATGAAATTGAATAAGATCGGTGAAGTTTGAAATAGTGCGAATAGACTTTTAAGTGACCTTTTCGGTTTGTTGCCATCCAAAAATTTTGCTACCATGGCAACATGACGTAACGATTTCTCTCTATAGCTATCTGATATACTGATGTAAACACACCCATACCCCAAGCACAGAAATTATAATATAAACCATGGCTAAATGAAACCACAACGTACATACATCTTGCTTTTCCCTTTTTTAATTTGAGAATAATGCTGACGAAGGTTGTGATTGCCGTCCATTATGAATCCCCAATCTCTCCCCTCTTGACTTAAGGGTCATTTCCCGGCTCCTCCACACCCTTACAAAGTTGCAAAGTGGTTAGATAAAGAACACAAAAAATAACATCATTGACAAGATTTATTTCGTTAGATAAGCGAACCTTTCTCCTTACATACTTTAAAAGACAACATTGATTGCCTTAACTCCTGTTATAATTAAGATCGTTAAATTTTAAAGCAAGGAAAACTAATACGATTAAGAGACGGCTGGGTTCGCAGGCTATAAGGCCACAAGTTCCTGTTTAGCAAGGAGAGGGTTCCGGGCTTAAACTGATGTATTCCCCCGTGGAAGCAAGTTTGGTTACAACCAGTTGACTGAATTCCCACAACTGATGGTAGCTGTTTATTCTGAAAAGGTAATCATCTGGCTTAGTATTGCAACTGCTCCCGGCGACCTGTACCATCTCGCCGATACGATGAATGTAAGATCCCACAGCAAATACGTAGATATGGACTCCCAATGCCTTCAATTTGTCGACGTTGTGTTTGGTCAAGTGCGGAGTGACACTTGATGGGCCGTCAGTGATAAGTAAAACATTCTTACGATCGGCAAAACGTCCACCTGGAACAAATAAAACATGCGATTTATTAGAGAGAGGCAGTCATGGAAGTATATCCTTCGCGGTGTTAGGTAATTAAACGCTGTAGCTATAATACCCGGAAGCCTAGCTTGTTGACACACGTTTTTCTTTTCTTTCCTTTTTTTTCTCAAAAATTTGGCTGGTGCCCTAGCAACCACAACCGCCCTAGCTGCGAAGCTACTCTTGTTTTCTAGATCGCTTAGTAATTCTGTGAACTGAAGATAGAATTATACTTTCAAGACCTCAGTGAAAGGAATTTCGGGAAAATTTCCACATAGTTTTCTGACTGGCGGGAATTTAGTCACAACGAAACATATACCTGTAAGAGATTCCACAAACAGTTTCATGGCCTCTGCCAATCCTGCTTGAGTATTGGAAAGGCCATTGGGGAACTGTACCATCGACAACCTTTGCACCGCTGTAGAGTAGGATAAAAACTTGAAGTTCACTCTGGCTGAGCTGGAGAAGGTAACTGCAGCATACTTTTCGTCATACTTGTTTTTGATCGCTACTGCATTTGCACTCTTCATCATATTCTTGATTGCTGCCTTTCCTCTTTTAAATTCGCAGACACCAACTGACCCGGAACCATCCATGACGATCACATTATCAATAAGAAGGGTCCCCGCTTGGCTCTTGCCGCGTGTATTCATCGGGTTTGTAAACAAAAAGTTAGTCAGAAATTTATTTGCAGTGACTTCGATGGAGGGAACTTTTTGAAACTCTGTAAAAGAAAAACAAGACTAAAAATCAAGAGGACCAAGAAACAGTTCCGGATAACTTTACAGTGAATTTGAAACAACGAAAAGGCAACGCGACTGAATTCATTCGATGGAATTTGCATTGGACTCACACACGACTTACTGTTATATAAAAAAGTTCTCGTTGGGACTCGTTGATGACAAAAACAGTATCGTAATTAAGTTGATTTATCAATAAATGGTTTGATATAAGAACCAAGAGGGTTTTCCAAGGATTTTCCCCAGGGTTTTCCAAGGCCGCGATATTGAAAACCGCGAGAAGGCCGTGGTGGGGACGAGACGTCAGCTGAAGCTAGCACGAATGAAAGTCACGACGCACGGCCTGGAAAAAAATGACTTACTCTCATAGAAAGGATCGGTTGGGTCAACAGGCAAATTGGTCACGGCTGCCTTTGTTGGGTGCCAAGCATGGGCTGAACTCTGCATGTTGTAAAGAAAAACAAGGACGAACACCATGGTGGCAAGTCGAACCGTAAATCCAAACATCTTCAGTGACCTTAGCTCCACGCTTCCAGCTTACTGATGAATCTGAAGAAAGCGGTTGAGCTTTTAAAGAGAAACGAGACATGTTTGTGTTAGATGATAACTTCTTTTGCAGCTGATCACTCCTACGAACGTGTTTTAGCTTATGAGGAACTAACCTGTTAAAGTGTTTAGAGCGTTCGCGAAGCATCTTCAATTACTGCTACTTCCCAGTGTTCGTATCATTCTCATTTTTTTTTCTTTGTTGTTTACCTTTTTTGTTTTGCATTAAATCCACTGCTGTTGGCTAGACAGTTTGATACATCAATATAATTAAAGTAAAACTCGGTTTTTCCTCAGGCCTTATGATTCGCTAACAAAAAAATCCACGACGGATCTAAAAATTTTATTGCGAAAAGCAGCGCAATATCATGGAACAGGAGTACCCAGCGACTTTTTTCTGTAACATATCTGTTCGAAGGAGCAAATATTGCCTAGATGTTTCTAAAGCTTGAGAAAAGCTAAAACTTTCTGGATAACCGTTCCATTCGTCTAAAATATTCGGACATTTTCTAATAGCTCAACTACGATTTTCGGAGGTAGTTGTGTTAGTCACATTTTAATACCAAGATATTGCGATTGTTGTTAAAAAAAGGTCTCCTAAATCTTTGGATGTAAAGACAAAAACGTCCCCTAAATCTTTCTAATGAAAGCAAGGCTCCTTCATGTCCTCGCACTTTCGACCGAACCCATAAGGGTAGCCAAAACTTTCAGATAAGACGAAAAAGCCACCTAAAACTTTCGTGACCACCAAATTTTGCGTAAGACATCCGAACAGATAAATAGTTTTTAGGGCAACTCCAAATTAACCAAACGGGCTTCTAAAGCACAGAGAAAACCATTTGAGACACTTCTGGCGTATTTGAAAACATTGGGTCATTGGGTGCCCCCGATGGAAGATTATTTCTGCCAATATTCGCAGCTAAGAGGCTCTATTTTCTGTTCAGCTAAAAAGAGCTCGTGTTCCACAGAAAAATTTATGCCTTTTTTACATTACATGCGTGCGCTCCGTCATTGACTATGCTGCGCCAGTTTTCCATCACGCGCTACCAGCCTACCTTTCGCAAGAATTAGAACGTGTTCAGAAAAGAGCAATGCGAATCATATGTCCTGGTATAGAATATCAGCGAGCTTTAGCGCTTGTGAGTTTACCAACGGTTGCGGAGCATCACCACAACATTTGCACGCGCACCTTTGAAAGCATAATGAGCGACCCGAACCGCAAGTTAAGAAAGCTGTTGCCGCCTCTTTATAAGAGCAATTTAAGAACAGTTTTTCATGGCTTTAGGCATAATTATAAATAATTTTTAGGTTTCTTATACGTTTTAAGTCTTAGCTATTACAATTATTGCTCATTTTTACAATTATTAGTATAAATTATTACCATTGTGTAAATACGCAATTCAGCTTATGCTGCAATGTATTTAATAAAGTACCTATCTATCTATCTATCTATCTGAACCGCTTACCTGTTTTCAGCATCCCAGCTACACTTGAGTGAAAAGCACTGCTAGTTGTTTAAGTTTAAGTTTAAGTCATTCATCGAGCATCAACTTGACGTATTTTAGAAACCAAATATCATTTTAAAAGATCTTTCGTTTCTTATGTTAATACAGCTTTATCTAAAGGAACAATTTGTCAGAAATAGTCACGAAGCGTTTTAATACTGAACATAAACTATGAGTACTGTTTTAACAGCCGCCGTCTTTCTGGAACGTTAACACCTGCATCTTTTTTCAATGTTGTTTTCCGCGCTCATCCCCCACGAGGTTTTTCTTCACCTGGAACTCCCACTGGTTTTTCTCTCTCCTCAAAAAACCAACATTTCTAAATTCCATTACGATCCAGAAGTGATGGACGAAGGACCTCTTGAGATAGCGTAGAGTGACCAACTAGTGAATGAAGAGACTATGAAGAAAAAATAACGTAGAGCCAGAACTGATTTATACCCTGTTTTATACGCGTAAAAAAAATTGCTATCAACAAATATTAATTTCGGTAAAGTATGTTAAAATAACTCGAGTTGTTAGTTCAAGTGTCATTTTCCTTGGCACTCAGAGTAGCTGCTTAAAGCCATCCTTATGTACTCAAAAAGAAATAAAAACTATAAACCAACAAGGTTGTATCGTGCAAAGAAGAAAAGCTCACTCATCTAGGCAACTACGTACTCAACACGAGACAACCAAGGGCACCCAGTGACCGAATGTTTTGCAATATGGGAGAAGTGTCTCAATGGTTTTCTCTATGCTTTAGAAGCCTGTTTGGTTAATTTAGAGTGGCACTAAAAATTGCTTATCTGTTCAAATGTCTTAGGGGAACTTTGGTCGTTTCGAAAGCTTAGTGGCTTTTCGTCTCATCCGAAATTTTCATCCACCCTGATGGGACTCGGTCAAAAGTTCAAAGACACGGAGTTGTTGTACTTCATTAGAAGATTCTTGGGAAAGTTTTGTCTACAAACTGAACATTTCAGGGGGCGTTTTTTAGCAATAATGGCGATATCTTGGTAATAAAATGTGAAAAACAACACCCTCCGAAAATCGTAGGTAAGTTCCTGAGTAAAAAACTCGAACCGAATATCTTAAACAAACAGAACGGTTATCCAGACATGTTAAGCCTTTCTCAACCTTTAGAAACTTTTAGCCAATATTTTCTCCCCCGAAGAGTTATTTTACAGAAAACGTCGTTGGGTGCCCCTGAAAAATCAAACTTTTCAAAATAAAAAGTTTTCGCTAATTCTTCTCATACGTTGTTGTGATATCACTTATTATTATCCGAGGGTCTCAATGGGGTTAACCGATAGGCGTAAAACGGCCAAAAATTTAGTCGATAGCCGTAAAAATTGAAGAATTTTAACCGTTAGCCGTAAAAAAGGGAAAAAATAGTTAACCGTAAAAGAAAGTGTTCCCTAGACTTGCTACTTTTAAGGATGGTACTTAACTCACTTATGGTTGCGTTTTTTATTTCCCGGCTTCTGTGACTCCTTACGCACGTTAGGCGAAGCGCCTTAGCCAAGACCTAGGCTCCATTTCCGGTGCTCTCTCGGGGAACTAATTTTTTCTATAGCGAAAGTGTGGCTTCTTGCTGGGGATTAATATTTGCAGTTTTTCCGGAGCTAGTGAAATAACACGCAGAGATGTCACTGTTTGTGAAACACGTTGCCGATAAACAACATTTCCCTGTTCTCTCTGACGCTACGGTAGACATTGCCATGCCTAGTCCCTGTACGTCGTCTTCCCACGCAATCTCGGTCAAGGCATTTCGGTGGCGAACTCGCTCGGACCACGTGACCCGAAACGCATTAGCCGCGCGGAATAATGCAGCCTACAGACAAGGCAACGGAAGACAGTCTTTCCGTACAGTCCTTCGCTATCATTAAAAACACTGGACACGGGAATTTTTTTATTGGCCGTTTTCACACTAGAGCTAGAAATGGATCATCCGTCTGAGACTAGCCTGTGTACAGTCGCGTCCGCCCCACAGACACCCCTTCTCCGATTTTTTCTGAGAGGAGGGGGAGGCTGTCCACAGGCTATCTGGAACGCATAATCCCGTCTTCAAAAGTCAGGCGGATTGTTCATTCAAAATTAAAACTATTCCATTTTCAAATTAAGACGTATTGCCCATCTGACGCGAATCATCAAACGGATAACCTATCTCACACGAATAATCCTTGTCTAGTGTGAAAACGGACATTTCTGTTGAATGTCGCGCCGCGGCCTTGAGTTGGGCGTTCGCGTGTCTGCTTTTGCTTTTTCACAAAGATTATTTTTAAATTGACTATTGACATTTCTAAGTGTAAAATAATATTAGAAGTGGAATACTTTATAAAAAGTATGATCTATCAAATGTCAAAATTTTTCAAAAGAACAGCTTATTTCATCCCGAGATGATCCGAAGACCGTTATTCAAAAAATACAGGTTATTAATATTTAACTTTTTGAAACAAAAGAAGTTAATTTTTAACTTTTCGTTAACCGTAACTGAAAAAACTTAACCGATAGCCGTAAAAGAGCCAAAATTTTAGCCGATAACCGTAAAAGCCACCACCCCATTGAGACCCTCTTATCCAAAACGACTGACTATGAAGATACGTGCAATTTATTCCCGAAATCCATCAAACACGGGACGATTTAATGTCACAAAGTTGACGCAAAATATTGTGATCAATTGTTTCGTAGCTCTTCAGTGATATAAACCTTTAAAACTTCTTAAACAAAGTCATTTGGTGGAAGAGCCTGACCTCATTTAACAGCGAGGGGGAATTCCCGTTGTACATGTTTGAGTTTAGTTTTATCCTTGGTTCAAATTTTAACTAAGGCTATGTTCACACCATACCGAATATCTTTTTGTGCCGGTACACGACTGGAACAAGTCGCTCACACACAGCAAACATCGACAACATCCTGCCGGAGCGATTGGTCGAGAGAGTTAAGAGAAATAATCCGAATCCCAGTCATGAATACTTATATTTCTACTTATCCACTTCCGTCACTGTCTGAATACCTGTTCACACTGCACCAAAGTGTGGTACAGAACCTATCCGATATGTGACGCTCCACTTTCGAGATTGGCACGGCGCAGCTTCGCTCCGTTACAAAAATGGCGGCAAAATCACTGTTATTACGTGTAAACAGAGTCCCTATCCGGTATGATTTTCGCGCCGGTGCAATGGAGAGGAGAGGTGTGACGTCAAGTTACCATGGTAGCACTATTTCTGGATGACAACAAAACCAACGACGATGGCGACGGCGAGGAGAACGGCAAAAAGAAAATGTTTATAATAAAAAACAACAACTTTGCACGTGCATCACGCTATTTTCTACATTTCCTTGCCGTCGTTACACCACTACGACATGGAACTTCCTAATTTCACGAGCGCCCTTTACGAAGTAGGTCACACAACACAATTATTGTCACTTTCTTTTTCTAAATTTAGATAACAATAGATACGGTCCCAGGAAAAATTTTACCAAGATTTGCCAAATTAAATGAAATTGAATAAGATCGGTGAAGTTTGAAATAGTGCGAATAGACTTTTAAGTGACCTTTTCGGTTTGTTGCCATCCAAAAATGTTGCTACCATGGCAACATGACGTAACGATTTCTCTCTATAGCTATCTGATATACTGATGTAAACATACTCATACCCCAAGCACAGAAATTATAATATAAACTATGGCTAAATGAAACCACAACGTACGTACATCTTGCTTTTCCATTTTTTAATTTGAGAATAATGCTTACGAAAGTTGTGATTGCCGTCCATTATGAATCTCCAATCTCTCCCCTCTTGACTTAAGGGTCGTTTCCCGGCTCCTCCCCACCCATACAAAGTTGCAAAGTGGTTAGATAAAGAACACAGAAAATACTAACATCACTGACAAAGTTTATTTCGTTAGATAAGCGAACCTTTCTCCTTACATACTTTAAAATACATCATTGATTGCCTTAACTCCTGTTAAGATTGTTAAATTTTTAAGCAAGCAAAACTAATACCCCGATTAAGAGACGGCTGTGTTCGCAGGCTATAAGGCCACAAGTTCCTGTCTAGCAAGGAGAGGGTTGCGGGCTTAAACTGGTGTATTTCCCCGTGGAAGCAAGTTTGGTTACAACCAGTTTAGTGAATTCCCACAACTGATGGTAGCCCTTTATTCTGAAAAGGAAATCATCTGGCTTAGTACTGTACTTGCTTCCGGCAAGCTGTACCATCTCGCCGATACCATCAATGTAAGATCCGACAGCAAATACGTAGATATGGACTCCCAATCCCTTCAGTTTGTCGGCGTTGGGTTTGGTCAAGTGCGTATCGACATTTGATCGGCCGTCAGTGATAAGTAAAACATTCTTACGATCGGCAAAACGTCCACCTGGAACAAATAAAACATGCGATTTATTAGAGAGGCATTCATGGAGGTATATCCTTCGCGTTGTTAGGTAACTAAAAGTTGTGGCTATACATGTCCACCGTTTGTAATCTCCCAGATTCTGGGAGACACGTGACCAGCGTTTTCCAGGGTCTCTCTCTCCTCGCTCCGTAGGGCGGGTAGGAGAGAACCCTGGGAACGGGGTTGCCGGAAGCCTAGCCTGTTGACACGCGTTTTTCTTTCCTTTTTTTTCTCAACAATTTAGATCGTACCCTAGGAACCACAACCGGCTTAGCTGCAAAGCTACTCTTGTTTTCTAGATCGCTTAGTAATTCTGTGAACTGAAGATAGAATTATACTTTCAAGACCTCAGTGAAAGGAATTTCGGGAAAATTTCCACATAGTTTTCTGACTGGCGGGAATTTAGTCACAGCGAAACATATACCTGTAAGAGATTCCACAAACAGTTTCATGGCCTCTGCCAATCCTGCTTGAGTATTGGTGGCGCCACCGGGGAACTGTACCATCGTCAACCTTTGCTCCGCTGTAGAGTACGGTAAAAACTTGAAGTTCACGCTGGCTGAGGTGGCAAAGGTAACTGCAGCATACTTTTCGTCATACTTGTTTTCGACTGCTACTGCATTTGCACTCTTCATCATATTCTTGATTGCTGCCTTTCCTCTTTGAAATTCGCAGTTACCAACTGACCCGGAACCATCCATGACGATCACGTTATCAATTAAGGTACCCGGCGCTTGCCTCTTGACGCGTGTATTCGTCGGGTTTATAAACAAAAAGTTAGTTATAAAATTATCTGCAGTGACTTCAATGGAAGGAACTTTTTGAAACTCTGCAAAAGAAAAACAAGACTAAAAATCAAGAAGACCAAAAAACAGTCCGGTTGACTTTATAGTGAATTTGAAACGACTAAGAGGCTATGCGGCTGAATTCATGCGATGGAAATTGCATTGGACTCATATACGACTTACTGTTATATAAAAAGGTTCTCGTTGGAACTCGATCGTTACTGACAAAAACTGTATCATAATGAATTTGATTTATCAATAAATGGTTATATATAAGAACCAAGAGGGATTTCCAAGGATTTTCCCCAGGGTTTTCAAAGGCTGTGATATTGAAAACCGCGAGAAGGCCGCGTGGGAACGAGACGTCAGCTGAAGCTAGCATGAATGAAAGCCACAACGCACGGCCAGGAAAAAAATGACTTACTCTCATAGAAAGGATCGGTTGGGTCAACAGGCAGATTGGTCACGGGTGCCTGTGTTGGGTGCCATGGAACATGGGCTGAACTCTGCATGTCGTAAAGAAAAACAAGGACGCACACCATGGTGGCAAGTCGACCCGTAAATCCTGACATCTTTGAACTTAGCTTCAAGCTTCCAACTTACTGATGAATCTGAAGAAAGATGTTGAGCGTTTAAAGAGAAGCGAGACATGTTTGTGTTAGGTGATAACTTCTTTTGCAGCTGATCACTCCTGCGAAAGTGTTTTAGCTTATGAGGAACTGACCTGTTGCAGTGTTTAGAGTCTTCGCGAAGCATCTTTAATTTCTGCCACTTTCCAGAGTTCCTATCATTCTCATTTTTATTTTATTTTTTTTTTCACCTTTTTGTTTTGCATTAAATCCACTGCTGTTGGTTGGACAGTTTGATACATCAATATGATTAAAGTAAAACTCGGCTTTCCCCCGGGCCTTATGATTCGCTTACAACAATTAACCTTCACGACGGATCCTAAAAATGTTATCGCGAAAACGAAAAGCAGCGCTTTCCCTGCGACTTATTTCTGTAAAATGACTGTTCGAAGGAGCAAATATTGCCTAGAAATTTCTAAAGCTTGTAAAAAGCTAAAACTTTGTGGATAACCGTTCCATTTGTCTAAAATATTCGGACATTTTCTAATAGCTTAACTACGATTTTCTGAGGTTGTGTTAGTCCCATTTTAATACCAAGATATTGCCATTGTTGTTAAAAAAAGGTCTCCTAAAACTTTCGATGTAAAGACAAACGTCCCCTAAAAGTTTCTAATGAAAACAAGGCTACTTCATGTGGTCGTACTTTCGACCAAACCATCAGAGGGTAGCTAACCTTTTCAGATGAGACGAAAAAGCCACTGACCGGGGAATAAAACTTTCGTGACGACCAAAGTTCGCCTAAGACATCCGAACAGATAAATAGTTTTTAGGGCAACTCCAAATTATTCAAACAGGCTTCCAGAGCACAGAGAAAACCATTTGAGACACTTCTGGCGTATTTGAAAACATTGGGTCGTTGGGTGCCCCTGATGGAAGATTATTTCTGCCTGAACCGCTTACCTGTTTTCAGCAACCCAGCTACATTGACTGAAAAACACCGTCTGCTAGTTGTTTAAGTTTAAGTTTAAGTCATTCATTGAGCATCAACTTGACGTATTTTAGAAACCAAATGTAATTAAAAGATCTTTCATTTCTTGTGTTAATACAGCTTTTTATTACATAAATACTGATGAAATACCAGGATTTTTCCTTTTACTAAAAAAACACATCTTCATCGCGCGTAGTGAAGATATTATTTTTATCTTTCAAGTGTGAGGATATTGGTGTCGCCATGGTTACTAACATTAATTTTGACGTTTTGGAACAGAAAATCATAAGTATTATTGTCTTTATTTCTCCTTTATAACTTTATATCCAAGTTTCATAACATTTTTGTGACAGGCATTTTGCGATAGGTGACCACTTTAGTTGCACTATTTTGCTTTTTCGAAAATAAATAAAAAAAGTTGTGTTTTATGTAGGAATTTCATCAGCATCTATAAAATAAACAGAATATCACATGGCCGCTTAGGGATACGAATTTTATCTTCGAGTGCTGAAAGTATCTCTCACGAGTTAGCCTGCGTAGCATGGCGGTTTTGGTTGGGCGCGCTAAGTAATAAAGGCGGGGAGGGCAGAGAAACCGCGAGGAGATTGGGGCGGGAGCAACTTGAAAATTTTTCTCGCGCGCTTCGCGCGCGAATTTCGCGGCTACGCCGCTCCTGCGCCCCGCTCGACAAAACCGCCATGCTACGCAGGCTACTCACGAGTGAGCGAAGCGAACGGGTGAGAGATACTTTCAGCACTCGAAGATAAAATTCGTATCCCTAAGCGGCCATGTAATATTCTCTATATCTAAAGGGACAATTTGTCAGAAATAGCGGTCACGAAACGTTTTAATAATGAACATAATTAACATATGGGTATTGTTTTTAATAACAGCCGCCGTTTGTCTGGAACGTTAACACTTGCTTCAGTGTTGGTTCTCACCCATCCCCCGCGAGGTTTTTCTTCACTGGGAACTCTGGTACGTTTAACCAATATTTCCAAATTCTAATACGATCCAGAAATGATAGACGAAGGACCACTTCATATAGCGCAGAGTGAACAACTACAGTCTGTAGTGAATGAAGAAAACGTACATAGGACGCTTGACAAGAAAATAACATATTAGAGCAATGTTAAAATCTTAGCTGCACGCAGTTCAAATAAATGACTGAATTTCATTAGTGTATTTCTTTCAAACAGAGGACGTGATAAACCAACAAGGCTGTATTGCAAAGAAGAAAAGCTCACTCATCTAGGCAACTACGTACTCAACACGAGAAAATCAAGGGCACCCAGTGACCGAATTTTTTGAAAATATGAGAGAAGTGTCTCAATGGTTTTCTCTATGCTTTAAAGGCCTGTTTGGTTAATTTAGAGTTGCACTAAAAACTTCTTACCTGTTCAAATGTCTTAGGGAAAGTTTGGTCTTCTCGAAAGCTTTAGGTGGCTTTTTCCTCTCATCTAAAGTTTTCAGCCACGCTGATTGCATGGGGCTCGGTCAAAAGTTCAAATACATGGAGTTGTTGTACTTCATTAGAAGATTCTAGGGGACGTTTTGTCACTCTATAAACCGAACATCTCAGGGGACGTTTTTTAACAATAATCGCAATATCCTGTTAATAAAATGTGAAAAACACAACCCTCCGAAAATCGTTGGTAAGTTCCTGAGTGGAAAACTCGATCCGAATATCTTAAACAAATAGAACGGTTATCCAGAAATGTTAAGCCTTTCTCCTTTGTAAACTTTTAGGCAATATTTGCTCCCTCGAACAATTATGTTACAGAAAAAAGTCGTTGGGTGTCCCTGGAAAATCAAACTTCTCAAAATAAAAAGTCTCCGCTAATTTTTCTCATACGTTGTTGTGATATCACTTATTATTATCCAAAACGACTGGCTATGAAGATGCGTGCAATTTATTCCCAAAATCCATCAAACACGGAACTAATATCACAAAGTTGAAGCAAAATATTGTGATCAATTGTTTCGTAGCTCTTCAGTGATATAGCCCTTTAAAACTTCTTAAACAAAGTGATTTGATGGAAGATTTTAAGGATTTAAAAACGATCGAAAAGTCTTCATCACATCAGTTTCCAAATTGAATTACACGTCACAGTCTTTCAATCTTTGGAATTTTTTAAAAATCATTAAAGACTGAGTAGACGGAAAATATCAGGTTGCACCCTCTCAAATCTGTATATGCACCCACCACATCCTATTTCTGTTTTTTCCTTCTTTGCATTCAGCTGAGTTCTTTCACAAAGTTTATCGGCAAGCTCTTGTGAAATTACTCGTGGCGTTTTTGTTTAAAGATTTGTTCCGAAACAACAGAAAGCAAGCTTTTATTTCAGGGAAGCTTGCACAAAACTTTAAGAGAACTTTGTCTAAAGTAAATTAACACACAATTGTATGCAAGCGATCTCGAAGATTGTTTTATATTCAATTACGAGTTCACCGCTCAGATAAAGAAACATCTTGTACTGATCTGAACCGTTGTGGAAGAGCAATTTACAGGCGAATTCATATCGATTTAAACCAAGAGCTCAGCAACGAAGAATATCTTGAGCCTAAAACCACTCGAGTGTTTATGTCATTCTATGCAAAGACACAAAAAAAGTTTTCTATTGCTTAAGTATTGCTTTTTTAGAAAAATAATGTTACTTTGTCGTTTACAAGCAAGTTATTTGTAAACGTTACGTTTCACAGTGCATAAGAAGGAATAAGAAAGACAGAATGGCAGGCTTATTCTCGTCAAGATGGCTTGACCAATTTTTAGCATGATCTTGCTCCTACTTTTATAAACCATTGAGAATATAAAGAACTTAGAAAGGCCATTTTTGGCATTGTTAATTTAGGTGTTCTCTGATCGACTCAGTTGCTTTAAAACTGATGTTAAAGTCGCGTTTCTCTCACAGAATGATTCGCTAACAACAACGCCAAGAATCTGAAATGTTATTGTGAAAAGCGGCGCAAATCTCCTAAAGTTGACCTAGATTCATGATCATCTCTGCCTGAACCACTTACCTGTTTTCTTGTTTTAATTTCAGATCTCACTTCTTTTTTTAACGCCTGATGAAGAAGAGGCCTCTCACAGCTGACTACTACACCTGACTGAAAGACACTGCAAGTTGTTTGATTAAGTCATTCATCGAGAAACCTGTTATAATGAAGATCTTTCAACTCTTGTGCCAATATACCTTTTTCCAAAATGACAATATGTCAGAAATATAGAGTATGAGTTTTGTTTTAAGAGCCCGTTATCTTTAATGTTAACACCACTTGTCTTTCAGGTACATGCATGTAATATATCAAGCATGAGACGCAGTCTTTGACAAGGAGTAGTATGGAAAACCACTCAAACGTGACTGGGTGGCAAGAGCTGTTTTTCTCATACAAATCCTTCTAATTTTTGGCTGCTGTTGCAATCGCTACTTTTGAGAAGTAGGGCTGAAAATTTATAGGTTACTTACTTTTAATATGCTCTTTCAGCTCGTGCAAACCCAATTTTTCAAAAGCGAACTGTTTTCGTGTTTACCGAA
Source organism: Porites rus (assembly GCA_964035705.1). Lineage (NCBI taxonomy): Eukaryota > Metazoa > Cnidaria > Anthozoa > Scleractinia > Poritidae > Porites > Porites rus. The sequence goes on along the minus strand of OZ038003.1, from coordinate 5,959,217 downwards.
AGACGATCACGTGATCGACTGATGCAAAAGGCCTATTTCTTCGTCTTCGCGCTGTTCGGAATTGCGTAAAAGTGGGATCATGCAAGTTCCCTGCTAGCAGAGCTTTATTTCTGGCATGCTTTTTACCTTGTACGAGTCGTTCGCCTGGCAAACACTCACGTCGCTTGGCTTGTTTACGTTCGCACGTATTGCGTGCCTATTGCAACTTCGAATCGAAACAAACGATCTCGAGTACTCTATTTGGGCGACGCCCAAATAATGAGTTTCCTAGTTTAATTACTAAAAAGGTTGAAATGTCCATTTAAAGGATAAGTGTTTTCCAAGGGACATTAACTTTGGCAGCCAAGATGTCTTGCTCTCAAAACGCACGCTGTTAATATTTATCTTTCTAAATGGAAAGCTTATTAGCAAATTGGTTATTTATCACGTTTCATTTTTAAACCTTAACACGTGGAATGTTGTAGAACCTTAAAAACCTATTGATCGGATATTTATCGAACTTTCATTGAATTTCAATATATCTTTAAAATCGGGGAGATTAGTCCTGTGACATTACCCCATCGTTTACTTTGAATCTCCTGATTCAAACACAAAAAAGAAAGCATATGTGTATCGAAGGCGTGTGGAAATAATCATTTGGTTGATCTACCGGGAGAGCTTATCAATATAAATCACTATAATTGGGTCGTGCGGCAAACCACGGCCTAGTGCCTCTCGCAACGCACACAGAAGGAACAGCTACTGCAAAAATTACCGGCAAAGAGAAAATAGACCTATTTATTTTTCCAAGCGACTTCAATGGAACGCCTATTCTTTGTGCAAATTGAAGACAAGAAACGACAAATTCAATCTGAAAAAGAGACTAGGTATTTAGAATAGAAAGCAGTAGTTGAAGCCGCAACTGAATCTTTAGGAATAATGGTTTATATCCGAATGAGGAAACCACAAGCGAGCTCCATTTAACGAAATTAAAGTCAGAGTTACTGCGATAAACAGGAACGGAAGAAGGAATAAGAAAGACAGAATGGCAGGCTTATTCTAGTCAAGATGGCTTGACCAAATTTTAGCATGATCGTGATCATACTGATATAGAAAAAGATAAGCATCGCTCTATCAATGGTCCTGACTTAAGAGGAAAATTGTTCGTGTTCTCAGTTGTAGCAAGAGTAATATCACTTGGCTCGATCAATTCAATCTGAAAAACAAACTAGATATTTAGAATAGAAAGCAATAGTTGAAGCCGCAACTGAATCTTTAGGAATAACAGTTTTTATCCGAATGTGGAAACCACAAGCGAACTCCATTTAACAAAATTAAAGTCAGAGTTATGCATCAGTCAATTCCACCTGCGCCCAGCCCTCCCCCCGCGGCCCACTGCGGGGCATTTGCCCGCCATGTCAGTCCCGGGTGTGGGGTATTTGCAAATTTTGCACTGCTCGGGGGCCGGGCATTTGCCAACCCCGGGGCCATTCCCAAGCTTTTAAGACGCACGCGGTTTCCTATCAGAATACAACTACACAGTAGGTTTTATACTGGAAAAAAAGCAGACTGGCTCATCTGTCAAGGACAGGAATAAATTGAAGAGGGTTGTAAAGGCATGTTCTCGATTTTATGCATACATTTCTTCCTTGCTTATCAAGCCAGAATTACATAGCGAAAATAGGAGCTATCGATGTGAATCAACGTTTTTTAGTTAATGAATCTAATTTCTGTTGATATTATTTAAAGAACATCCTTTCATATTTCTAAAACTAATAAGTTAAAAGCGCTCTATTAATTTTAATGTCAATAATTTTATATCAATACTAAAACCATAAACTGGTGCATGTCGTCGCGGCGTGAAGTCTTAATTAGAATCCTAGCGCTATTACAAGAATATTACAAGGGAAGACGTTTATTGAAACAAAAAATCGCAGATTAAAATGCTTAAGGTGATTCCCTAGTTTTGCACCGCGCATCTCTTACTGCGCATAACAAGATGGCCGTCGTAAAAAAGAGCATGTGAAGTAATATTATTAAAATGTAGTTGACTGATGAGAAACGCTATTGGAATTTTTGCTTGCTGTTGTTTCTTGCCGAGGTGAGACTAATTGTGTTGGGAATGTGCATAACGTAAGCAGTACGCGTGTTGCTGAGTTCGACCTCCTCTCGGAGAACCTCGATAGTGGATGTTTAACTTGTGCTTACTCACTTTGATTTTCATTTAAACACTTTCTTTATCACATTGTGTCCTAAATGTGATATCTCGATGTAAATTCTGTAAAAACGGATTTTTTATTACTTTCTTCCCCCTTTCACATACATTCTATTTTGAAACTCGTCCCAGTCCTCTTTCAAAAATTGGAGAAAATGCGTTTGGTGCGCACTTTCTGCAGCTCTACCGCAAAAACGAGTACGGTGACCCCCATTTTTTATTTCATGATTTTAATAGGGACAGTGCTTCCTTTCGATGAGAAAAAAATTGGCACAAATCTATGTTCAGTTTTGTGGCAATTTTTCTAAATTGTACGGATTGAGCCATCACGGGTCGAAAAGCGCGCGTCCAATTTAATTCTACTTTGGAGGGTAAAGTAAAAACAAGGGCATTAAAAGGCATTTTTCTGGTACGTAAGTGAATAAACAATACGTTAAAGTCAAATTCTGTGTGTTGCCACATGCATCATCGAAAAAATGTCTCCTTTTGGTCTAGTTTTGGGCTGCCCGCGGTTTTTGTAAAAGGGTCCTAAATAGCCGTATTTGTCAGCATTGTGACGTCAAAACGAGCACGGGGATCCCCACTTTTTATTACTTTTTTATCATCTTCTTGACTTGTTACATCAGTGCACCAAGTTTTAGCTACAATCTATGTTAGGTTCTTTTACTATGGAATCACCTTAAAACGGCACTATTCGACTGTGGGATCAATGAAAAAAGGTTGCAGTGTTGACGGAGGACGGGGCATTTGCCCTCTTTTTTCGTCCCCACCACGTGGGATTCGGCAGCTCAAAAGTCCCTACCCCCGGGAATTTGCCATCCAAGGCAAAAATGCTAATGCCCGGGGGTCAGCCCGGGGGGGGGAGGCTGGGCTCAGGTGGAATTGACTGATGCATTACTGTGATAGACAGGAGTGTTTAGGCGGAAGAAGGAATAAAAAAGACAGAATTGCAGGCTTGTTCTCGTCAAGATGGTTTGACCGAATTTTAGCAAGATCGTGATCATACTGATGTATAGAAAAAGATAAGCATCGCTATATCAATGGTCCTGACTTACGAGGAAAATTGTTCGTGTTCTCAGTTGTAGCAAGAGTAATATCGCTTCCTCGGAATTATCACGTCTTTTCTCACTAACTCCAATTTATGGGCTGTGCTGTGTAGAAACTAATAAATCCGAGGCTTCGTGTTTGCACTGGAGGTGCTCTATGTACGAAATTTCCGATTGCGATGCCGCTACAGTAAAATACACTTTTCCCCCCTTGTAAATGACAATGAACAGGGACCGTCAGGGGGGGACCTAGAGAAAAATTGATACCTTTTTTTATTGAGAGGAAGGATGATATTTTGCTATCATGTAAACAGATTTTTAACTGTTAGTCTGCTTTCTGAAATATTTACCTAACAAAACTCCAATTTTCAAGGAGAAAATTGTTCCCAAAAAATGCAATTTTTGGCCGAAACTTCCCCCCTGATGCCCAATGCAGGTTTTTGTAAGAAGTCAAACAAAGCCACAGTGAGTAGTTTCATCTGAAGTACTAACTACACATTACGTATGAGGGAAGGTTTTGTTTGACCATTTCCAATTTTGCTCAATCCTTAGTGACATTCGTTCTTAACACCTCGTCTTTCAGGTACATGCATGTAATACATCAAGCATGAGACGCAGTGTTTCATCACCAGATCAAACACTGAGAAGATAGCCGAAAATACGACTCGCAGAGGAGTATTTTTGACGAACTTTAAAATGATTTTAGAAGGAGAAATTAAGGATTTGAAACTTGACGAGTGCTATTTAAGTCCAATATGTAATATTACGTGCATTCAAATTGCTGTAATCAGTTTATCTTGTTACCTCAGTATACAGTATATATTATTTCATTTTTGCATGTATATGCACATGTAATTTGCGTATTATAAGTGATTTATTTTTTTTTATTAAATTTATTATTATTTTCAATTCAAAATATAAATACTCTATGGCAATGGGCGGTGTTGCTGGAAAATAGATAGAGGGAGATTCTTACCAGGTAACGTGTATAAGTAAAAAAACGTTACGTTACCTTCGGAAGTCGAAATATTTATGTACGTTTCAACTTTTATCTTTATTTTGCCCTTATCTGCCTTCGTTGGTCTGGTTTGAGTGTTCTCACATGACGTCACGACCGCCATAATGGTTTCTCAAAACAATGAAACGGCGGCCATGTTGGTGTTCTAAATCAGTGCTGTGATTGAACCTTTTTCTATGATAAAATTTTCTTTTGTTGCACTGAAATAGCTGCTGGCCAGGAGTGAAAACGCTTTATAATAATACCAAAGGAATAATACCAAATATCAACTAACTAGATTTGCGACCATTTTGGAGTAAGATGTTTAGTGCTAACTCGGAAGGGGGGGGGGGGACTCCTGGGAATTCGCTTGGTGGGGATGAGCCTGGGTATGCCTAGTTCTCCAAATCCTGACGCTATTTCAGACCAAAACATGTCATTTTCCACACCCGTTATCAGACCTGGCCTTTAGGAAGTAATTATGTCTTGATTACTTAGATTAGAGCGCAAACAAGAAATTTCTTCAAATACTTTTCAAATTGGCATATCTCCGTCATTTAGAATTGAAAGCATAAAAAGGTTCATCTCGTAGTTCTCTCAAAAACCATAACCGATTCCAGACCATATTATGGCACAGTGTATACCCGTTTTCAGACCAAAAAAGGCCCAAAAACCATACCCTTTTGGGGGGCACATACCTATATGGCTTATAATCCCTGCCCCCCACCCCCACCCCCACCCCCACCCCCACGGGAGTGTTAGTCGTTTCTTGTTTAGCATAGACTGATGCATATTCTTTTTACCACATAGCACATGCACGCTGAACATTCTTATCACGAATTGATGGAAAACCTCAGCCAATAAGCGGCTTGTGATAAACCAACAGAAATCACGATATTTTTACCTGGAGGTATTTTTCATTGTTTTAAAGCTTTAAAACAATAAAACAATTTCACCAGGGCAAATACAGTGGCTATTCGTCATTTACACATCTCCAATAATACACCAGTGGTTATACACCAGTTGTTTGTCCCGTTTCTCTTGGGACGAGTGTGACACCCAGGAGAATTGAAAGACAAAGGTTATGCAAAACTTTGGGGGCAAACAAAGTGTATTAGACTATGGGAGATGTGCAAATGGTGAATACGAATAAATACGCTTATGTTGCAAATGAACAAATCCACCACAAACGTTCTTGACAACCAACTGTTTGACGAGTTTTCGACGCGGTCTCTATAAGAAGGGCGGACTAGATAGCTGCCGTACACTCCAGCTAGGTCTTCGAGGTCGCTGCTTAGTTAGCGTAATTCAAGTTTCATAGGATTTCTACACTACATCTGCATTTAGACGGTAAGAAGGTGTTATTAATTTATAGGTTTTACTCTAGCTCTTACCTTTAAATCTAAAATGTTACCACGAAAAGCAGCGCAATCTCATGGAACAGGAACACCCCACGACTTTTTTCTGTAAAATAACTGTTCTGAGGAGCAAATATTGCCTAGAAATTTCTAAAGCTTGTGAAAAGCTAAAACTTTGTGGACAACCGTTCCATTTGTCTAAAATATTCGGACATTTTCTAATTCTCGCTCCCTGGTGCCCAAGATGACTGAATCACAAGGCGTTGTTGATGTTAATCTCCCTGGCTTTGTCAGTATCACCGAAAAATGGCTTAGCCCTGTTGTTCCAGATTCAGCCGTTCACCTGTCGAATTACATCTTGTTTAGACGGGACAGGCCCACCCATGCGGGGGGAGTCTGCATATTTGTCGATGCCGAAATTCCATGTTCTTGTCTCCGTGCCTTTGCGTCATCTGAAATTGAATCGATATGGGTTAAAGCTCGACCACTGCGTCTTCCAAGACAGGTATCTATGTTTTTGGTTGGAACTGTATACCACCCGCCTTCTAGCACTGTTGAGGACAATCAACGCCTCCTGCAGCATATCCAGGATAACGTGGAGTCTTTCCTTCGCGACCACCCTGAAGGTCTGATCTTTATTTCAGGTGATTTCAACCCTACGAGTACGCGTATAACTGAACTAGCTGTTAAGCGTGCGACTGGGTTGAGTCAGATTGTCAAGGTTAATACTAGAGACTCAGGAACCCTTGATTGGTGTTTGACTAACCACCCGAAGCTTATGGATTGTCCCAAACAATTACCTAAGCTGGGATCTACCGACCACTATACTGCTTTGATTCACACGCCCCAGTCCTCCTCGACATCTAAAAACACAAAAATAGCTGTGGGAAGGCGTGATTTAAGAGCTAGCAGGATACGGGACTTTGGTCAGTGAATTACCCAACAGACATGGGATGATGTGATTAGCACTACCCTTGTCAATGAGAAATTTGACTTCTTTATTAATACTCTCAAGAATGCTGTTGATAAGTTTCCGCCGATGGAAAAACTTATGTTTATGCGTCGGATAAACCATGGATAACTGGGAAAATCAAGTCATTGATAGCAAAGCGTCAAAAACTTCTCAAGTTTGGAAAGGACTCCCCAGCGTATAAGGAAGCATGTAATGCCGTACAAAAGGAGTGCGAGAACTGTAAAAAGTGCTTTTATGACCGGAAAGTTGCTAAACTTAAACAAACCAACATTAGGCGGTGGTGGAAAGAAGTCAAAGGCCTTACTGGGCTGAGATGTTCGGAAAGTTGGGTGTAGCAAATGCTTGGAGATCAATTAAAGTCCACTGAGTTGCTGGCTAACAGCTTCAACACCTTTTTGGCTGGTCTTACTGCTGACTTTGTGCCGTTGCCCCAAATTGTCCCTGGTTCATTTTTCCCGGTCCCTGAACACCTACTGGTTGACACACATATGGTATACAAGGCCCTGAGAGATATTAAATCGAACAAGTCAGGGGAGCCTGATCCCATCCCGGGGAAAGTCTGCAAAGAGTTTGCTTTTGAACTTTCACCAGTCATCACTAATATCTATAATGCCTCGATGGTACAAGGATACGTCCCTGTGTTTCTTAAGCAATCCGAAGTGGTCCCTGTACCAAAATGTTCGCCACCCAAAGTAGTTCAACAAAATCTTCGGCCTATTTCTCTCACGCCCCATATTGCAAAGATCATGGAAGGGCTTTCGCTGGATTCCCTCTTCAAGCAAGTCTGTGACAAGCTCGACACCCACCAGTTTGCCCTGGCTGGGAAGTCCACAACCCACGCTCTTGTTTTCTTCCTCCAAGTCATCCTTGAGGCCCTTGACCAGGGTGACACTTATGCACGCATCTTCTTTACTGATTTCAGTAAAGGTTTTGATTTAGTCGATCACAATATCCTTATCCAAGAAATGGAGCTGCTGGGCGTGCATGAGGCCACTATCAGATGGATCGGCTCGTTTTTAACCGACCGTTCAAAAAGAGTGCGAATCGGTCAGGTTTATTCGCAACCAGTTACACCGAATGGGGGAATAC
>OZ038003.1:5934060-5941560 GCA_964035705.1 Porites rus | reverse complement strand
ATTATTGTCACTTTCTTTTTCTAAACTTAGATAAGGATAGATACTGTCCCAGGGATAATTTTACCAAGATTTGCCAAATTAAATGAAATTGAATAAGATCGGTGAAGTTTGAAATAGTGCGAATAGTCTTTTAAGTGACTTTTTCGGTTTGTTGTCATCCAAAAATTTTGCTACCATGGCAACGTGACGTAACGTCTTCTCTCTATAGCTATCCAATATACTGATGTAAGCATACCCATACCCCAAGCACAGAAATTATAATATAAACCATGGTTAAATGAAACCACAACGTACGTACATATTACTTTTCCCTTTTTTAATTTGAGAATAATGCTTACGAAAGTTGTGATTTCCGTCCATTATGAATCCCCAATCTCTCCCCTCTTGACTGAAGGGTCATTTCCCGGCTCCTCCCCACCCTTACAAAGTTGCAAAGTGGTTAGATAAAGAACACAAAAAATAACATCACTGACCAAGTTTATTTCGTTAGATGAGCGAACCTTTCTCCTTACATACTTTAAAAGACAACATTGATTGCCTTAACTCCTGTTAAGATCGTTAAATTTTTAAGCAAGGAAAACTAATACGATTAAGAGACGGCTGGGTTCGCAGGCTATAAGACCGCAAGTTCCTGTCTAGCAAGGAGAGGGTGCCGGGCTTAAACTGATGTATTTTCCCGAGGAAGCAAGTTTGGTTACAACCAGTTTACTGAATTCCCACAATTGATGGTAGCTGTTCATTCTGAAAAGGAAATCATCTGGGTTAGAACTGGAACTGCTTCCGGCAACCCGTACCATCTCGCCGATACCAGAAATGTAAGATCCGACAGCAAATACGTAAATATGGACTCCCAATCTCTTCAGTCTGTCGGCGTTCGGTACGGTCAAGTGCTTCTTTACATTTGATTGGCCGTCAGTGATGAGTAAAACATTCTTACGATCGGCAAAACGTCCACCTGAAACAAATAAAACATGCTATTTATTAGAGAGGCATTCATGGAAGTATGTCCTTCGCGTTGTTAGGTAACTAAACGCTGTGGCTATATACCCGGAAGCTTAGCCTGTTGACACACGTTTTTCTTTTCTTTTCTTTTTTATCTCAACAATTTGGCTGGTGCTCTAGGAACCACAACCAACTGTAGTAATTTTGTGAACTGAAGATAGAATACTTTCAAGACCTCAGTGAAAGGAATTTCGGGAAAATTTCCACCCACATAGTTTTCTGACTGGCAGGAATTTAGTCACAGCGAAACATATACCTGTAAGAGATTCCACAAACAGTTTCATGGCCTCTGCCAATCCTGCTTGAGTATTGGTGGAGCCAGAAGGGAACTGTATCATCGACAACTTTTGCTCCGCTGTAGAGTACGGTAAAAACTTGAAGTTCACTCTGGCTGAGGTGGAGAAGGTAACTGCAGCATACTTTACGTCATCCTTGTTTTTGACTGCTACTGCATTTGCACTCTTCATCATATTCTTGATTGCTGCCTTTCCTCTTTGAAATTCGCAGTTACCAACTGACCCGGAACCATCCATGACGATCACGTTATCAATAAGTAGGGTATCCGCTTGCCTCTTGCTGCGTTTATTCGTCGGGTTTATAAACAAAAAGTTAGTCATAAAATTATCTTCAGTGACTTCGATGGAAGGAACCTTTTGAAACTCTGGAAAAGAAAAACCAGACTAAAAATCAAGAGGACCAAGAAACAGTCCGAATAACTTTATAGTGAATTTGAAACGACTAAAAGGCAATGCGACTGAATTCATGCGATGGAATTTGCATTGGACTCACATACGACTTACTGTTATATAAAAAAGTTCTCGTTGGGACTCGTTACTGAGAAAAACTGTATCATAATTAAGTTGATTTATCAGTAAATGGTTACATATAAGAACCAAGAGGCTAAAAAAGAATCTTAGAAACTACTGAACTTGTCCTCAGGTTTTTCCAAGGCTGAGATATTGAAAACCGCGAGAAGGCCGCGGTGGGGACGAGACGTCAGCTAAAGCTAGCACGAAAGTCACAACGCACGGCCTGGAAAAAAATGACTTACTCTCATAGAAAGGATCGTTTGGGTTAACAGGCAAATTGGTCACGGGTGCCGTTGTTGAGTTCCAAACGTGGGCTGAACTCTGCATATTGTAAAGAAAAACAAGGACGCACACCATGGTGGCAAGTCGAACCGTAAATTCTGACATCTTTGAACTTAGCTCCAAGCTTCCAGCTTACTGATGAATCTGAAGAAAGCTGTTGAGCGTTTAAAGAGAAGCGAGACATGTTTGTGTTAGGTGATTACTTCTTTTGCAGCTGATCACTCCTGCGAACGTGTTTTAGCTTATGAGGAACTGACCTGTTACAGTGTTTAGGGCGTTCGCGAAGCATTTTTAATTACTGCTACTTCCCAGTGTTCTTATCATTCTCATTTTTTTTTTCACCTTTTTGTTTTGCATTACACGCGACACGCGCCTTTTCTCGCGTGGGGTGATTTTCACGCCCGCTCGCGTTTCGCTCACTCTACTATCCCTGAGGAAAAATGGGGGACTACTCGTAGTCTAGCTATACAAAGACAGAAAAAAGTTTTCTATTGCTTAAATATTGCTTTTTTAGAAAAATACTGTTACTTTGTCGTTTACAAGCAATTTATTTGTAAACGTTACGTTTCGCAGTGCATAAGAAGGAATAAGAAAAACAGAATGGCAGGCTTATTCTCGTCAAGATGGCTTGACCAAGTTTTAGCATGATCTTGCTCCTACTTTCATAAATCACTGAGAATATATAAAGAACTTAGAAAGGCCATTTTTGGCATTATTAATTTAGGTGGTTTCTGACCGACTCAGTTGTTTCAAAATTGACATTAAAGTCGCGTTACTCTCACAGAATGATTCGCTAACAACAACGCCAAGAATCTGAAATGTTATTGCGAAAAGCAGCGCAAATCTCCTAAAGTTAACCTAGATTCATGATCATCTCTGCCTGAACCACTTACCTGTTTTCTTGTTTTATTTCAGATCTCACTTCCTTTTTTAACGCCTGATGAAGAAGAGGCCTCTAACAGCTGCCTGCTACACCTGACTGAAAAACACTGCAAGTTGTTTGATTAAGTAATTCATCCAGAAACCTATTATAATGAAGATCTTTCATCTCTTGTGCAAATACAGCTTTTTCCAAAATGACAATATGTCAGAAATATAGAGTATGAGTTTTGTTTTAAGAGCCCGTTATCTTGAATGTTAACACCACTTGTCTTTCAGGTACATGCATGTAATATATCAAGCATGAGACGCAGTCTTTTACAAGAAGTAGTATGGAAAACCACTCAAGCGTGACTGGGTGGCAAGAGTCTGATTTTTCTCATACAAATCCTTCTAATTTTCGGGGCCGTTACAATTGCTACTTTTGAGATATAGGGCTGAAAATTTATAGGTTACCTAATGTTAATATGCTCTTTCAGCTCGTGCAAACACAAATTTTCAAAAGCGAACTGTTGTCGTGTTTACCGAAAGATGATCACGTGATCAACTAATACAAAAGGCCTATTTCTTCGTCTTCGCGCCGTTCGGAATTGCGAAAAAGTGGGATCAAGTTCCTTGCTAGCAGAACTTTATTTCCGGCATGCTTTTTACCTTGTACGACTCGTTCGCATGGCAAACACTCACGTCGCTTGGCTTGTTTATGTTCGCACGTATTGCGTGCCTATTGCAACTTCGAATCAAAACAAACGATCTCGAGTACTCTATTTGGGCGACGCCCAAATAATGAATTTCCTAGTATATTTACTAAAAAGGTTGAAATGTCCATTTAAAGGATAAGTGTTTTCCGAGGGACATTAACTTTGGCAGCCAAGATGTCTTACTCTCAAAACGCACGCTGTTAATATTTATCTTTCTAAATGAAAAGATTATTAGCAAATTGGTTATTTATCACCGTTAACACGTGGAATGTTGTAGAACCTTAAAAACCTATTGATCGGATATTTATCAAACTTTCATTGAATTTCAATGTCAGCGCCGTAGCTAGTATGAGGCCAACCGAGGCACTCGCCTCGGTAAAATTTTGACGAATTTCGCCGATCATTTTTATTTTACATAAGCGATCATCGGATATTTTTAACGCATCATGATATTACAAAGAATTCAGCAATTCAGTCAATATACTATGAAAAAATTACCATATCATCGATCTCAAGGGGCTACGTACGTTAACTCAAATTTTTTTTTGAACAAATACTGATCAAAACCGTTGGCGAGGTTAACGGTCACCCAGATTATGTAGCTTGTTTCTGATTATTGCTTTTTAAATTCCACTTAAATTAACCCGAAAAAAAGTTACCGAAAGGCCCAGAAAACGCTGCAAATCGCATTTCCGAGAGACTAAAGTTCAAATATTTCTCGGGGGGGAGGGGGGGCATGCCCCCGAACCCCCCTAGCAACTCCCGCCTGCCTCGGTTGGCCGTTTGGTCTGGCTACGGCACTGAATGTATCTTTAAAATCGGGGTGATTAGTCCTGTGATATTACGCCCTCGTTTACTTTGAATCTCCTGGTTCAAACAGAAAAAAGAAAGCATATGTGTATCGAAGGCGTGTGGAAATAATCATTTGGTTGATCTACCGGGAGAGCTTATCAATATAAATCACTATAATTGGGTCGTGCGGCAAACCACGGCCTAGTGCCTCTCGCAACGCACACAGAAGGAACAGCTACTGCAAAAATTACCGGCAAAGAGAAAATAGACCTATTTATTTTTCCAAGCGACTTCAATGGAACGCCTATTCTTTGTGCAAATTGAAGACAAGAAACGACAAATTCAATCTGAAAAAGAAACTAGGTATTTAGAATAGAAAGCAACAGTTGAAGCCGCAACTAAATCTTTAGGAATAACAGTTTTTATCCGACTGTGGAAACCTCAAGCGAACTCCATTTAACAAAATTAAAGTCAGACTTATGCATCAGTCAATTCCACCTGCGCCCAGCCCTTCCCCCGCGGCCCACTGCGGGGCATTTGCCCGCCATGTCAGTCTTGGGGGTGGGGCATTTGCAAATTTTGCACTGCTCGGGGGCCGGGCATTTGCCAACCCCGGGGCCATTCCCAAGCTTTTGAGACGCACGCGGTTTCCTATCAGAATACAACTATACAGTAAGTTTTACTGGAAAAAAAGCAGACTGGCTCATCTGTCAAGGACAGGAATAAATTGAAGAGGGTTCTAAAGGCATGCTTTCGATTTTATGCATGCATTTCTTCCTTGCTTATCAAGCCAGAATTACATAGCGAAAATAGGAGCTATCGATGTGAATCAACGTTTTTTGGTTAATGAATCAAATTTCTGTTGATATCATTTGAAGAACATCCTTTCATATTTATAAAACTATTAATAACATATAACTTAAAAGCGCTCTATTAATTTTAATGTCAATAATTTTATATCAATACTAAAACCATAAACTGGTGCATGTCGTCGCGGCGTGAAGTCTTAATTAGAATCCTAGCGCTATTACAAGGGAAGACGTTTATTGAAACAAAAAATCGTATATTAAAATGCTTAAAACGGCACTATTCGATTGTAGGATCAATGAAAAAAGGTTGCAGTAATGACGGAGGACGGGGCATTTGCCCTCTTTTTTCGTCCCCACCCCGTGGGATTCGGCAGCTCAAGAGTCCCCTCCCGCGGGAATTTGCCATCCAAGGTAAAAATGCTAATGCCCAGGGATCAGCCCGGGGGGGGGGGGGGCTGGGCTCAGGTGGAACTGACTGATGCATTACTGTGATAGACAGGAGTATTTAGGCGAAAGAAGGAATAAAAAAGACAGAATTGCAGGCTTGTTCTCGTCAAGATGGTTTGACCAAATTTTAGCAAGATCGTGATCATACTGATGTATAGAAAAAGATAAGCATCGCTATATCAATGGTCCTGACTTACGAGTAAAATTGTTCGTGTTCTCAGTTGTAGCAAGAGTAATATCGCTTCCTCGGAATTATCACGTCTTTTCTCACTAACTCCAATTTATGGGCTGTGCCGTGTAGAAACTAATAAATCCGAGGCTTCGTGTTTGCACTGGAGGTGCTCTATGTACGAAATTTCCGATTGCGATGCCGCTACAGTAAAATACACTTTTACCGTGAAGGGATCGAATACTTGTACTGCAGAAACAAATTAAACATCATCGACGATACAATTCGAATTTTCGTTGAGCTAAAAAACGTTATATTGATCCACGGAAATTTCAATAAATGACCCTTTTTGTGCTTGTAATATTTCCTCATCTGCTAAGGTTATTTCGGGGGTATCAAAACTGTCAGGGGGCGTAAACATCACTAAAAATATCGAAATGTCCATTTAAAGGATAAGTGTTTTCCGAGGGATATCACGCTTGGATACAAGATGTGTCACCATTAAAAAGCACATTGTAAATATCTATCTTTCTAAATGAAAATGTTCTAGAACCTTAAAAGCCTATTGATCGAATACTTATGGAACTTTCATTGACTTTCAATATATCTTTAAAATCGGGGAGATTAGTCTTGTGACACCACAACCATAGAAATCCCTACCCCTTTAATTTAAAGCAAGGTATACCGGCCATGCAAGTATTATTGGAAGTTTTACTGCAGTTTCTGATGCTAGGTGCTTTATTGAAAGAGCCTACTAGAAAAAGCTTAAGATCCTCGGCAATAGTTTCCAACTTATTTGAAAATTCGTTAATGTATCAATACTTGAGTGAAGCCATTTAACACATCGAAGACCTTCCGCCGTTATGACGGCAAGTAAGTCAGAAAAATGAATCCTAACCTTCACAAGATTTACCGAAGCAAAATCAAATTAAAAACTTGGTAATAACATGACACTTATTAGAAAAAACTGTTTGAATGCAGAGGTCCACGCAACGCGTAAATAAAATTGACTGGCTCTTCTTGCCGCATCTCCAATTAAAGAAATACTGTAGCAAGACGTCACTTGATGTGTAAAACGAAACGAAACTGAATGCAAGGCTGGCACTGCGGCAAAGGGCTGATTTTGTTAGCCGAAATATTGGCCCATAATGAATCAGCCCTTTGCCGTAGTGCCTTCTTGCATCCAGTTTTGTTTCATAAAACTTAATGTCTTTACATTATTTTTTACTACCTCTTATGAGAACTACAGAGTAATCACTCAGGATCCGAGTCCTTTTGTTTGTAACATCTTGCTCCTACTTTTATAAATCATTGAGAATAAAAAGAACTTAGAAAGGGGATTTTTGGCATTGTTAATTTAGGTGTTTTCGGACCTACTCAGTGGCTTCCAAATTGATGTTTAAGTCCCTTTACTCTCACAGAATGATTCGCTAACAAGAAAGCCAAGAATCTGAAATTTTATTGCGAAAAGCAGCGCAAATCTCCTAAAGTTGACCTAGATTCATGATCATCTCTGCCTGAACCACTTACCTATTTTCTTGTTTTAATTTCAGATCTCACTTCTTTTTTAACGCCTGACTGCTACACCTGACTGAAAAACACTGCAAATTGTT
>OZ038003.1:5911560-5929060 GCA_964035705.1 Porites rus | reverse complement strand
AGAAAGGTAATTACGAAGTGTTGTCGGGCGTCTCAAACTTGTCTCATAGCTTTTAAAATCAATAATTATTGTTATAATATGGGTTTTTGGCAATTATATATTTCTGTACTCTAGAACGTGAGAAAGTCGAGAAAGGATAGTCCTCAACTTTTATTTATATGCTTTATTCAGTCAAGTCATCTGTAAGGCTTTCTGTGCATAAAAATATCGAAAAATATCTAACAATATCTAAAAACAACATTTAATCTTGACAACAAATGAGACACAGCTGATACCGGCGAGAAAACTATAGCTTCTTATGCTGATTAATATGTTCCCTCAGAAGAGAGAATTACATTGATTCACAGGGCAGCTTGCGACGGATACATAGTCATTAATGACTCATTAATATGCTATTATCTCGCAGTCCTAACCCAAACCACATACGCCGATCATTTTTCCTAATTTACAATACAATAAACACGTTCTAACTAAAGCCAAGACTTAACATTGCAAAACCAGAAGCCTAAGAAATACATCAATACGTATTGATTAGTATCGATCAAATGTGAACTTGACGTCTTCGACGCTGGAGCCAGTGATAAGCAGCTTTTACTCTTCTGTACCCTTCTTGTTGTTCTGATGATCACCTTGGATGTGAGCACGAAGCCAACCATGTTGATGGTTTTGTAGACATTCTAGCCTGACTGGAACAACTGGTACACATGGTCACTCTCCGATTTCTTTGAAAGAGTAATGCTGATGTAATGGCCTTGTTCAAGAGCTTGCTGGTTATCACACCAAGTCGATCACATATCTCCTGTCGGTTTCTGCTCTATAGGATGGCATGTCACAGAATCGGGAACAATAGGGAATATGTTAATCTTTGATTCGACTTTGTATGCTTTTACTTTGTAGGTGTCCGAGTCATTTCGGACGACGTTGATGTTGCGGTGCGTCAGTCATGGCCAGAATTAATGTTAATTTCACGCACGTTTCGCTTCCCGTTTTTCTTCCCTCCTTCCCTTGATGCAACGCGAACTCGCTTAAACCTTCCCATCTATCATCGCACAAACAAGAGAAGCGGCTGGGTACGAGTCTGAAACAACTATGTACTTGACCACTCGAACTTTGCGAACATTATGAGCCCCAGAATCACAGTAAAAAAACGGCGGTTAAAACCATTGCGAAACAGCCTGAATGTAAGTCGCACGAAGTTTGACGTGCGAGATTTCTGGACATGGCATCTAATATCTCACATATAAGTATAAAAGGCCTTTTCTGTTGTCTTTTTGTTCTGTTTTTTGGTTTGAGAAAAATGTTCTTTGGATATCTCGAGGAAGTAACCTTATCCCAGTTGGCCGTCAAGTTAGAAAGTCGATTTAGCTATATGTTGATGTTTTTGCGATTTAGCGTCGGAACTTAAAAAACACTCATTTTGATACGCAAAATAGAACTTTAAACGTGCTTCACACTAAGTTTTCGCACATTTCTTTGCCGACAATGCACAGTAACTACGAGAAAATGGTTAGTTTCAGGTTTTATAGAGGACATGTAAGGGAAGTAATTCTGTTTGACGACTGTTTCAGCTGAAGGTCAAATGATCAAAAAAGTGTGCGGTAGACGTTTCATAAAATGTCTAAGGCAGGCTCTCTTAATTTCGCCTTAACAAGAATAGAGCCTGATCTCATTTAACAGCGAGGGAAAATTCCCGTTGTACATGTTGGGGTTTAACTTTGTCGATGGTTCAAATTTTAACTAAGGCTATGTTTACACTATACCGAATATCTTTTTGTGCCGGTACACAACTGGAGCAGGTCGCTCACACACAGCAAACATCGACAACATCGTGCCGGAGCGATTGGTCGAGAGAGTTTGGATAAATAATCCGAATCCCAATCATGAATATTTGTATTTCTTCTTATCCATTTCCGTCACTGTCTGAATACCTGTTCACACTGCACCAAAGTGTGGTACAGAACCTGTCCGATATGTGACACTCCACTTTCGAGATTGGCACGGCGCAGCTTCGCTCCGTTACAAAAATGGCGACAATGCAAAATCACTGTTATTCTCAGAATCCCTTTTTGGTATGATTTTCGCGCCGGTGAAATAGAGAGGAGAAGTGTGACGTCACGTTACCATGGTAGCACTATTTCTGGATGACAACAAAACCAACGACGATGGCGACGGCAAGGAGAACGGCAAAAAGAAAATGTTTATAATAACAAACAACAACTTTGCACGTGCATCACGCTATTTTCTACATTTCCTTGCCGTCGTTACACCACTACGACATGGAACTTCCTAATTTCACGAGCGCCCTTTACGGAGTAGGTCACACAACACAATTATTGTCACTTTCTTTTTCTAAATTTAGATAACAATAGATACGATCCCAGGGAAAATTTTACCAAGATTTGCCAAATTAAATGAAATTGAATAAGATCGGTGAAGTTTGAAATAGTGCGAATAGACTTTTAAGTGACCTTTTCGGTTTGTTGCCATCCAAAAATTTTGCTACCATGGCAACATGACGTAACGATTTTTCTCTATAGCTATCTGATATACTGATGTAAACATACCCACACCCCAAGCACAGAAATTATAATATAAACCATGGTTAAATGAAACCACAACGTACGTACATCTTGCTTTTCCCTTTTTTTTTTGAGAATAATGCTTACGAAAGTTGTGATTGCAGTCCGTTATGAATCCCTAATACAACTCTTGAGTGAGGAGTCATTTCCCGGCTCCTCCCCACCCCTACAAAGTTGCAAGTGGTTTGATAAAGAACACCAAAAATAACATGACTGACAAAGTTTGTTTCGTTAGATGAGCGAACCTTTCTCCTTACATACTTTAAAATATATCATTGATTGCCTTAACTCCTGTTAAGATTGTTAAATTTTTAAGCAAGCAAAACTAATACGATTAAGAGACGGCTGGGTTCGCAGGCTACGAGGCCACAAGTTCCTGTTTAGCAAGGAGAGGGTTCCGGGCTTAAACTGATGTATTTCCCCGTGGAAGCAAGTTTGGTTACAACCAGTGCACTGAAATTCCAGAATTGATCGTAGTTGGTTAATCTGAAAAGGTAATCATCTCGGTTAGGACTGGAGTTGTTTCCGGCAACCTGTACCATCTCGCCTATACCATCAATGTAATCTCCGACGCCAAATACGTAAATATTGGCTCCTGATGACTTTAGGTTCTCGGCGTTGGGTACGGTCAATTCCGGTTTGACATTTGATCGGCCGTCGGTGATAAGTAAAACATTCTTTACCTTGGCAAAACGTCCGTCTGGAACAAATGAAACATGAAATTTATTAGAGAGGCAGTCATGGAAGTATATCCTTCGCGGTGTTAGATTACTAAACGCTGTGGCTATATATCCGGAGGCTAGCCTGTTGACAAGCGTTTTTCTTTCCTATTCTTTTTTTTTTCTTTCTCGACAATTTGGCTGGTGCTCTAGGAACTACAACCGGTTTAGCTGGGAAGCCACTCTTGTTTTCTAGATCGCTTAGAAATTCTGTGAACTGAAGATAGAATTATACTTTCAAGACCTCAGTGAAAGGAATTTCGGGAAAATTTCCAAATAGTTTTCTGACTGGCGGGAATTTAGTCACAGCGAAACATATACCTGTTAGAGCCGATTGCAGGAACAGTTTCGTGGCCTCTGCCAATCCTGCTTGAGTATTGGTAAGGCCATCGGGGAACTGTACCATCGTCAACCTTTGCTGCGCTGTAGAGTACGGTAAAAACTTGAAGTTCACGCTGGCTGAGCTGGCGAAGGTAACTGCAGCGTACTTTGCGTCATCCTTCCGTTTGACTGCTAATGCATTTGCACTCTTCATCATATTCTTGATTGCTGTCTTTCCTCTTTCAAATTCGCACTTACCAACTGACCCGGAACCATCCATGACGATCACGTTATCAATAATTAACTTAACCGCTTGCCTCTTGGCGCGTGTATTCTCGGGTTTATAAACAAAAAGTTAGTCAGAAATTTATTTGCAGTGACTTCGATGGAGGGAACTTTTTGAAACTCTGCAAAAGAAAAACCAGACTAAAAATCAAGAGGACCAAGAAACAGTCCGGATAACTTTACAGTGAATTTGAAATGACTAAGAGGCTATGCGGCTGAATTCATGCGATGGAATTTTACATTGGACTCACATACGACTTACTATTATATAAAAAAAGTTCTCGTTAAGACTCGTTACTGACAAAAACTGTATCATATTTAAGTTGATTTATCAATAAAGGGTTATACATAAGAAATGAATCTAAGAAACTACTGACCGCGGTCTTGGAAGACCCTGGGGACGAGTTGGGGACGAGTTGGGGACGAGATGTCAGCTGAAGCTAGCACGAATGAAAGTCACAACGCACGGCCAGGAAAAAAAAAAATGACTTACTCTTATAGAAAGGATCGTTTGGGTTAACAGGCAAATTGGTCACTGTTGCCTTCTTTGGGTGCCAAACATGGGCTGAACTCTGCCTGTTGTAAAGAAAAACAAGGACGCACACCATGGTGGCAAGTCGAACCGTAAATCCTGACATCTTTGACCTTAGCTCCGGTCCGAGCTTCCAACTTACTGATGAATCTGAAGAAAGCTGTTGAGCATTTAAAGAAAAACGAGACATGTTTGTGTTAGGTGATAACTTCTTTTGCAGCTGATCACTCCTACGAACGTGTTTTAGCTTATGAGGAACTGACCTGTTACAGTGTTTAGAGCGTTCGCGAAGCATCTTCAATTACTGCTACTTCCCAGTGTTCGTATCATTCTCATTTTTTTTTCTTTGTTGTTTACCTTTTTTGTTTTGCATTAAATCCACTGCTGATGGCTGGACAGTTTGATACATCAATATAATTAAAGTAAAACTCGGTTTTTCCCCCGGCCTTATGATTCGCTTACAACAAACTCCACGACGGATCTAAAAAACTTATCGCGAAAAGCAGCGCCTGAATCTCATGGAACAGGGGTACCCAGCGACTTTTTTCTGTAAAATAACTGTTCGAAGGAGCAAATATTGCCTAGATATTTCTTAAGCTTGTGAAAAGCTAAAACTTTCTGGATAACCGTTCCGTTCGTCTAAAATATTCCAACATTTTCTAATAGCTCAACTACGAGTTAGTCACATTTTAATACCAAGATATTGCGATTGTTGTTAAAAATTGGTCTCCTAAAATTTGCGATGTAAAGACCAAACGTCCCTTAAAACTTTCTATTGAAAGCAAGGCTCCTTCATGTCCTCGTACTTTCGACCGAACCCATAAGGGTAGCCAAAACTTTCAGATAAGACGAAAAAGCCACCTAAAACTTTCATGACCACCAAAGTTCGCGTAAGACATCCGAACAGATAAATAGTTTTTAGGGCAACTCCAAATTAACCAAACGGGCTTCTAAAGCACAGAGAAAACCATCTGAGACCTTTCTGGCGATCTGGCGAGATGGAAGATCATCTCTGCCTGAACCTCTTACCTGTTTTCAGCAACCCAGTTACACTTGACTGAAGAACACTGCAAAATTTAAGTCATTCATTGAGCATCAACTTGACGTATTTTAGAAACCAAATATAATTAAAAGATCTTTCATTTCTTGTGTTAATACAGCTTTATGTAAAGGGACAATTTGTCAGAAATAGTCACGAAGCGTTTTAATAATGAACATAACGTATGAGTATTGTTTTAACAGCCGCCGTTTGTCTGGAACGTTAACCCTTGCTTCAGTGTTGGTTCTCACCCATCCCCCGCGAGGTTTTTCTTCACTGGGAACTCTGGTTTAACCAATGTTTCCAAATTCTAATACGATCCAGAAATGATAGACGAAGGACCACTTCATATAGCGCAGAGTGAACAACTGAAGTCTGTAGTGAATGAAGAAAATGTACATAGGACGTTTGACAAGAAAATAACATATTAGAGCAATGTTTAAATCTTATCTGTATGCACGCAGTTCAAATATATGACTGAATTTCATTAGTGTTTTTCTTTCAAACAGAGGACGTGTAGATCCGTAATCAGCTCTTACTAATTTTTCCTCCCGTGTTCACGATCCAGAACTGATTTATACCCTGTTTTATACGCGTAGAACAAATTGCTATCAACATATAATAATTTCGGTAAAGTATGTTAAAATAACTCGAGTTGTTAGTTTAAGTGTCATTTTTCTTGGCACTCAGTGTAGCTGCTTAAAGCCTTCCTCAATTACTCAAAAAGAAACAAAAACTACAAACCAACAAGGTTGTATATTGCAAAGAAGAAAAGCTCACTCATCTAGGCAACTACGTACTCAACACGAGACAATCAAGGGCACCCAGTGACCGAATGTTTTGAAAATATGAGAGAAGTGTCTCAAATGGTTTTCTCTATGCTTTAGAAGCCTGTTAATTGGTTAATTTAGAGTTGGACTAAAAACTGCTTATCTGTTCAAATGTCTTAGGGGAACTTTGATCGTCTCGAAAGTTTAGTGGCTTTTCGTCTCATCCGAAATTTTTTATCCACTCAGATAGGACTCGGTCAAAAGTTCAAATACATGGAGTTGTTGTACTTCATTAGAAGATTCTAGGGGACGTTTTGTCACTCTATAAACCAAACATCTCAGGGGACGTTTTTAAACAACAATCGCAATATCTTGGTAATAAAATGTGAAAAACACAACCCCCCGAAAATCGTAGGTAAGTTCCTGAGTTGAAAAACTCGGTCCGAATATCTGAAACAAACAGAACGTTTATCCAGAAATGTTAAGCCTTTCTCAACCTTCAGAAACTTTTAGGCAATATTAATGCTCCCTCGAACAGTTTTTTTTTTTTAAAAAAAAGTCGTTGGGTGCCCCTGGAAAATCAAACTTCTCAAAATAAAAAGTCTCCGCTAATTTTTCTCATACATTGTTGTGATATCACTTATTATTATCCAAAACGACTGGCTATGAAGATAAGTGCAATTTATTCCCGAAATCCATCAAACACAGGACGATTTAATATCACAATGTTGAAGCAAAATATTGTGATCAATTGTTTCGTAGCTCCTCAGTGATATAACCCTTTCCTTAGACAAAGTGATTTAGTGGAAGATTTCAAGAATTTAAAAACGATCGAAAAGTCTTCATCAGATTCAGTTTCCAAATTAAATTACACGTCACAGTCTTTGAATCTTTGGAATTTTTTAAAATCATTGTAGACTGAGTAGGCGGAAAATATCAGGTTGCACCCTCTGTAATCACCCACCACGTCCTCGTTCTGTATTCCTTCTTTGAGTTCAGCTAAGTTCTTACACCAAGTTTATTGGCAAGCTCTTGTAAAATTACTCATGGTGTTTTTTTTTTTAAGATTTGTTCCGAAACAACAGAAAGCAACCTTTTATTCTAGGAAAGCTTGCACAAAACCTTAAGCCCGTTTGAAACGTCGTGCTACTGCCGCGCCGAACTCAATTGATCGAATTAAATTCGAGTTTAGCACGGCAAGCCTTACCGTGCTACAAACTTCGTCTAAAGTAAACACACACCTGTAGGCAAACGATCCCGAAGATTGTCTTATATTCAATTACGAGTTCACCGCTCAGATAAAGAAACATCTTGTGCCGATTGGAACCGTTCAGGGGCACCCAACGAGAATACGGTTCAAAACCACTTGAAAATAGCATTGTTAAACGTATTTTAGTCGGTAGGTATAGGCATATTTTTATCCCCTAAAATTTTTCATCTGTTCGGATTTCCTAGCTGAAAGTCTAGTGATTCGAAAATTGTAGGGATCAAAACTTACCTTTTCGAAAATTTCAGCCAGAAAAAAGGCTCCCGAAAATTGTAGGTGACCTTTTTGAGGTAAAAATCCGGGATCAATCTTAGCAGCTGGGCACAGAACCTTATATAAAAACAGTAACAGAATATAATATACAAGAACTTATATATTCCACTACACCAAAATTACCCTATTTTAGTTGCTGTGCCGCTGAATAACGCAATTTAATTAAAATAGCTCATTACTAAAAGTCCTTCTTACGAACGCCTTCTTCAACACTTAAAAATTATGTAAAAAGTTTTTGTTGTCTTTTGTGTATGACTTACAGAAGGCTTTCCTAAGATAATTACAGAAGGCTTGTGTAAGAGTTCTTACAGAACGCGTAAGAGAGCTTACACAAGCCTTTTGTAAGATACTTACAGAACGCGTAAGAAGGCTTACAGAAGGCTTGTGTAAGCCTCTTTATACAAGGCTTGGATCAATCTTAGCAGCTGGGCACAGAACCTTATATAAAAACAGTAACAGAATATAATATACCAGACCTTATATATTCCACTGCACTAAAATTACCCTATTTTAGTTGCTGTGTCACTAAATAACGCAATTAAATTAAAATAGCTCATTACTGAAAGTCCTTCTTACGAACGCCTTTCTTTAACACTTAACAATTATGTAAAAAGTTTTTCGTGTAACAGTTAACTTACAGAACGCGTAAGAGTGCTTACACAAGCCTTTTGTAAGATACTTACCTCTTGTGTAAGAAGGCTTACACAAGTCTTCTGTAAGGACTCTTTATACAGGGCTTGTGTAAGTATTTATCACAAGGCTTTTATAAAGAGTCCTTACAGAAGACTTGTGTAAGGGTGCTTACACAAGGCTTGTGTAAGACATTTACAGAAGGCTTGTGTAAGAGTCCTTACAGAAGGCTCGTGTAAGATACTTACAGAAGGCTCGTGTAAGATACTTACAGAAGGCTTGTGATTTGTCAACGATGATTGTTCGCTCCGTCTGAAAGAGCCTTCCTTTTCTTCCTTGACTTTTTTGAGAACCTCCCAAGATAATGATGATTTAGTCGTTTTTAATCCACCCATGCTACCCACAACATTAATGATACGTTTATCTGAGTTTATCTACGAGACTTTATTTTTAAAACTTTAAAACGCCCTTATTTTACTGCCTTACCATGTATCAATAATCTTGAGACTCAAAGGTCTCCTAAAACGACGGTTAACCTCGAGAAGGGGGAAGAAGAAGGGGACTCTGAATAATTCAGGTCTTTTAATATTGTGCATTTTTATTCAAGCACATAATAAAGTGTGAAAACTGCCAAAAAAAAAAAAGGAAAAAGTTAACACACCATTCTAGAGGAACTAGATTTATAATTTTCTCCTTTTTTAAAAAATCAGTTAAGTATAATTTTTGGTTTTCAGTAATTAAAAGAATATAAAGGGAAGCCTCGCTTTTAGCCTTAGCTAAATCTAAATATTAGACATTGCCCTCGAAGTAATGGCCATTCGTAAGTTAGAGACGTTTAGTTTGTCAATGCTATGTTCAGTATTAATTGTTTGATATTGTTTTTTAATATGTCTTTTTAACACAGACACTGTTTATGGTCCCCTCAGTGTCCTTATCGGTAACGCGGTTCGACTGTAGCTGCATTTCGAAACGAGAAAGAAACCAAAAAATTTGCTGTTTTTTACGTTTCCCATTTGACCTTGAACACTGAATGTTATGAACCGTAGGAATAACGGTAACCAAAATACAGGCAAGTGGTCAAGTATCTCAGTGCAAGGCCATACTTTTTGTCCCGTTGCTACTACATGCAGGAGTCATATAAAGTTATCTTTATCGACAGACAGTGTTAACTATAAAACATTGATTCGCAATAATGTTTGTTGCTAAAAAGGTTTGTCTCAGCCGAAGAGCAAAGCCGGGTACGAAAAAAACAAACAAGTACGAGACGACTCGTTGGTACGCAGTTTCCAATTTTCTAGCTCAGGATCGTTCATTAATTTAGTATTGTTTTTCTCACCCCAAATGATGTTATTGTAGTCATATAGAGGAAGAATTAGAAGATGAAAAAGTGAGTGTGTAATGGTGCAAAATGTTTGATTTTTCGAAGAAGTCCAAGTCGCCGGTTTGTCTTGCTCATGAAATATTTTTGATGAGATTACCCTAGGACAGATCTTTACTGAGTGTTACACCTAAGTATTGGAAAGAGACAGCGTGCTTTGTCAACGGAGCTTTTGTTGATTTGGATAGAGCATCCAAGATCCTTAGCTATCCTTGTTTAGATAAGTTTCTACGTCTTCAACCTGGGTTGTTTTGGCAGAATATAGTAAATTAACATGTCATCATTTTCTTACCCGTTTTTTCCAGTGGAGATTAAATATTGCCTCTTTTAGTTCAACGAGTGGTTCTGACTTCCTCACCTGTTGGAGCACAAATAGCAAAGACGATGCTTTCTTCCCCTTTTAACTCGTCTATCGGAATTAAGTTGACCAATGAGCGTTTTTCAGCACCAAGGAAGTCACGGTCTTGCACATTCTCCATCGGCTACGTGCACGTTTGTCACTACTGCGCTTTGATTGTTGGCCTCGTTTGACCAGCCTAAATCGTCCATCACGAATTCTTCTTGCCCCACTGAAAATGCTACTATGTTATTTCTGTTATCTAAGTAAGCCTACACTCTCCGTGACGAGGTTTTAAATCAAAATTCGCACTGAAAGTGCGTTTATTTCAGATGTAATTAGTAAATGGCCGGGACACAAACGTTTGGAAGTTGGGTTGAGACATCACGTACAAGACTCAAAAGAGCAAAACAAACCTTCACTTAATCCATTTTAACACACGTACGTCGAAGGGTAGAGTCTAGGGACCTTCAGCAACAACGACGCTCGCAGAACCACTTCCGTGTCAGCAAATTTTAACGGTCACAGACAACTTTGAGATGTAACTTGTGGAAGGGGGCCGAGATCTTTCAAACCATACCCAGTTGAACGCGATTGAGTCGAACAGGCCAGAGAAAAACAACTGAAAAATCATGTAACTTTTACCAGAACATTTCAATGAAAATCTTCTTCACAACCTATCTGTACTTCCTTGTAAAGAAATTCACGTTCCTCGGGGTGTTCGCGAAAACTTTTCTACTTGCAATAAAGCCTAGTGAATGCCCAGCAAAAGAAGAAAAAGGGGGAATAAAAGTGAAACATGCCACAAGCGAGGAGGAGAGAAAACGAAAACTAAACGTTTCTCCAAAAACTTACTCAAAATTTTGCCTTCTACTCATGCCTGAACTTTTTAAAAGCTGTAATAAAGTATCAGGCACCAAAACCAGCGTAGCGCTCGACTTGCAAACAACGTTTTGGTGCACGTGGTTTTCCTCCTTTTAACTGGAGCCAGATGGCCACCGGAAAACCGCTCGACTAGCATCGAACGGCTTGCTGTTTTCGGCAAAAATTCCAGGGGCAAAGGGGTAAAATATGATAAATCATTTCTGAAGGCAAGTTAATCCTTCGTTTTAGCTATGAATAAAGTTCTAAAGAGTGCCAATTAAAGATCTGGCAGAGTTTAGTCAATACCAATGAATGGCTCGTGGTAGAGGTTCCGTTTCACACTTTCTTGATAAAGACAAACTTCAATTACATGAATAAAATAATATCAGTCTTAATGCACTTGTCCTTTACAGATAATGAGTCTGTTACACATATATGACTGGTCCACGTATCTCTCAAACACACCAAAAGTTTAACTGTGAAAAACCTGCGAGTAAGAACCTGGGAACCTGTTCGGCTAAAATTTGCCATTTAGGTCATTTAGGCGCCCTCTAAACAGTCAAGAACCTGTTTAGCCTAAAATTTGAAACAGGTTCTTATTTTCTAAAATCTATACAGTGAAACCTGTATTAAGCGGACGCCCTTGGGGAATGCTGTAGTGTCCGCTTAATATGAGGGTGTCCGCCTAAGGGTTTCAATAGATAACGTCATATGAGGTGTCAAATGCCATTCGAACAGTGGAGAACATGCGAACAGTGGAAACATTTAGAATACTCCCAGAGACTATGAAGATATACGTTCGCATTAATTTCTTTATTTAAGTGGACCAGTTGATCAAAGTACCATAAACATAGATTGCAACTCAAATTTGAAGAAATCAGATGAGTGAAACAAGCTCTATATACAAACAAAACGAAATAGAAAACATAACTGTACTGTGAAACTAATCAAATAAGTTCGTCTAGTCGCGTTTTTTAAGATAAAAAATGAAAATTTGTGGGTGGCAGTCTTTCGCATTTCCGTTGTCTGGCATGTTGGCTGATGGAATTTAATTACAAGTGTCCGTTTAAGACCGTTTAATACAGGTTGGAAACAATAGAAATGCAAAAATGTCTGCGGTACGCAGTTTAGCAGATATTTGTTTTCTGCACGTTCTTCTATGGTTAATTACGTGTATTATCTTGTCTGTTTGTGTTTCGGTATTTTTGGTGTTAAGTATTTTGCATACAGTTATATAAGTGTCTTGTTCATTCGTATTCGTCCTTCGGGTTTGTGAACGCCTAACAACCCACAGTCTGATTTCATTGCTCACTTAATGAGCAATAAGCAAGGATCTTCGGTTCCGTCCGTTAACGTTAGCAATGCAACAGTCGTTGCGTTCCATTAATGAGGCTATTAGGGCTTCTGTTGCGGAGTTTATTGGTTCTTTAGCGGATAACCTTACGCAGATTATCAAAGATCGCCTCAGTGGTTTTACAAAGCGATTTTCGGAGGAAATTGCGAGAATAATGCGACAGTCGTGCAAGCCGTTAACACTGTTAATAAGGCCCGCAGCGAAGTTTTAGTTGTGAAAGAGAAGGGAATCAGCAGCAGCTCGGGATCACGCCCTGCATTAGTGCTTGGCAACTTTAAGGAATTGACGCGTTAAAGTCCAAATTCTACCGCCAAGTTAAGTCGGTCCTGGGAGCAGGTACTGGTTGGTTTCTGCGCGTATAAAGGTTTTTAAATGGCCGATAAGGTGACTTTAGCTGGTCTACTGTGAATGGATACCTTTTCGGCAAGCTTGCGTCGAGTTTTGAGGACGACAGGAAGACTGATGTATAGGGCAGAGAGAGGAGCAAAAAAGAAATCCAAGGCAGGCGTCGCCGTTTTCGCCCCGTCGATCGGAAGGTCTAGGCTTCCCCCTCCCACTTCTACCACTTTTTCCTTTCAATTTGCATCTTCAGCGAGTGCTCAGCCCAATCGATGGGTTTTTAACTCTTCAGATCGTTTAAGATAAGTATTTCTCTTTGCTTTACATCACACTTCAGACTTGCTTTGTTTTTTCCTTCGGCAGACATATGGCGTTACACCCAGGCCATATCCAATATTCTCCATGATTTGTTTCTTATGTTGTTTCTTGTTTTTCTATTAACTTCAGGAAAGTGCAGAATGCAAAAATATCTGCGGTACGCAGTTTAGCAGATATTTGTTTTCTGCACGTTCTTCTATGGTTAATTACGTGAATTATCTTGTCTGTTTGTGTTTCGGTATTTTTGGTGTTAAGTATTTTGCATACAGTTATATAAGTGTCTTGTTCATTCGTATTCGTCCTTCGGGTCTGTGAACGCCTAACAACCCACAGTCTGATTTCTTTTTATTGTTTTGAATTTCTCAGCTTATTGGAAAAATTGTTTGTTTTGTTTTTTAGTGATTGAAGCTCGGCTTTTGCTCACGTCTGTTTCTTCATTTCAAAGACCAACCCTCTCAGTGACTGGCTACAATATAGATGAAGGATAGGATTCATTTGTAAATCTTCAGATGAGTGTCATTTGATTTATTTTAGTGTTTCCGAAGAATTTTTCCTGAAGATATCTGTTCAGGAGTTATTTAAGGTCGCTTTAAATCCTCCTTTAGTCTTTTTGAGTCAGGCCTAAAAGCACCTCAGTTCACTGTTGCTAGCATTGCCCTCTTCCGAGTTTTTAGCCAATGGCTGTATTATCGAGCATGGTGAGCCACCATTCTGACGGTTGCAGTCGTCATCGATCTTAAGCAGTCACGTTATTTGCTACCTAGTTCGATTTAAGTTTAAGTATGAGAATTTTTCGCACCTTATCGCAGGTTCTCTAAGAGGGGCACCGAGGCTATGAGTGGGACCTATAATCTAGATTGACATTTCCTTAGATCACCAGACGTATATAGGTTTTTTCTTGGCTCTTCAAGGTGTGCTTCGGTATTTCGCTTTCTCGATTTTAGTATTTGGTCTAGTTAAGAGTTTGTTTTTGTTTTACTGGCTTTCTATGGGTCTGAAGTTTTTTGTTTATCTCGATGACGCATTTGGTAGTCATCAAGAGGACTTCCGCCGCCCGGTAGCTTTTATTGAGCGCAAGGGGCTTATTCTTCCCGTTTCCTTATTGGTAAGGAGAAATCCCAACGGGTTCCAATACTAGTGAGCGAGTGGCTCGGGTTTGCGGTCTGCACCATTTGTTTTGCGTTTTAGATTCCCGAGAAGCAAGTTTTCAGCTAGTGAAGCGGCTTTGGCCGAATTCTGCAATTCAAAATGAGTCATCTTTCTATCGCAAATCAGCTGGGATAGCTGGTTCCATTATTTCAGTTGCCTTAGAGGTGGAGCCCATTCCCCTCTTCGTACAAGCCAGACGAAGGTAGCTATGGATTCTTCATCGGCTTAGGATCACCTTTTTCGCTTCACTCCCCCGCGGCTGGTGGAGTTGAAGTTTTCGTTTTTGTGACATTGACTCTTTAAACGGTAACTCCATTCGGCACCCCCCCTTCCCCCCAATTTTTTCCACAGTTGTATTTCCCGACGCAAGCGACGCTTCATTTCGCGGCTTTTCCGCCCTGTGGCTAGCGTTATGTTCACGATCGATTATTTTGGGTCAAAGTTCTATTTTTTGCGAATTTGATGGCTATTTAATATTATGTTTTGCTTTCTTTTGTAGAGCGGTTAAAGCACAAGAGGGTGAAAATTTTCTCTGACAACCAGAGTGCTGCCAGAGTACTTTCCTTTGGTGTCTTTAAGGTCCATACAATCGGTGGCTGTAACCGTTTTTCATGTTTGTTTTCGCATGGTATTGCCTTGGAAGCGCAGTGGATTCCTAGATCGTTCAACGGGATGGCTGATCTTTTGCGCCGTTTCATTGACGAGAATGATTCGCCAGTTAATCCCTATGTGTTTCGAGTCGTTGAAGCCAAATGAGGTCCTCGCACGAATCGTAACCGTTTCACATCATATTATAGAGCGTTCAGCTTCCGCGTTTTGACCCTTAGTTTGCTTCTCCTCGTTGTAGGTGTGTCCGATGCCTTTGTCCGAGACTGGAGTGGAAAGGATGACTGGATTTTATTTTCAGTGTGCCTGGTAGTGGTCGCCTGATTTGAGCCTGATTTGGCCTTGTATGCCCGGTTTGGCACACTTGTGCGGCATGTGAGCCTGATTTGGCATAATCTTGAGCCTGATTTGGCATATTTGTGAGCCTGATTTGGCATATCTGTGAGCCTGATTTGGCATATCTGCGAGCCTGATTTGGCATATCTGTGAGCCTGATTTGGCATATCTTTGAGCCTGGTTTGGCATATCTGTGAGCCTGCTTTAGCTTGATTTTTGCCCTAAATTCCAGGTTATGGCTTGAAACAGTCCCCTTGACTGATTCTTCACTGGGGTATACAGTTCTAGGCCTGACTGGTTTGCAGTTGGATGCTAACGTTCCATCCACAGTCTTGAAGATACGGGTCTGGTGGCGTGAGTGGGCTTTATCGAAGACTAGTGTTTCTGCTATTCGGAAAACCTTTGCATGTCTCATTGTATCTAAGTTAGCCTAGCGTTCCGTGGATAACACTGCGGCATCTTATTTAGAATCTGCTGTTTACAGTATAAATTGGAGCCATGCAGTGGCTGGTATTTAAGTTTCTTCTGTTAGCCACGCCTTGCTTAAGTTTCCCTTTAAATAAGAGGACGCCAAAAGAAGCTAGGCTTGCGCACCCAGTTCAGCCTAAATAAAGTAGCTGCTTTCTGTTAGTTTTGTCAGGCGATTGCTGCAGGTTTTGCCTCTAAATCGCGATGTTTTCCATCTAAAATATATACATGTAATAGTTTTATGTCGATTTATGTGTCCACGCAAGCGCAAAGTAGATCTTTTTTGAACTCTGAGGCCTTGTCCCGTAGCTGTGACTTAGTGTTTTATTAAGTTCTCGCCTCAGTCCTCCTCTGCGTTTCCATTAGTTCGTAGAATTGTCCAAGCTCAATCTTAGGAGTACGGTATATTATACTTTCATTCTAGTTCAAGTGTTTTTTTTTTTTTCACATTATTTGGGAGAGGAGTTTAAGAGGCATATTAAGCCATTAGTTAGTGATGTTTCTAAGTAAGTACCGCACCCACAAGTGAGCGCGAGTCTGACGCGGCGCCCAATCCAACTTGTAGGAGAACAGCTGGTGATTCGTCGGATATCCAAGCCGGTTGGAGGTGCGAGCCCACTAAGCCGGCATAGGCATTTTCGGCATGGTCTTAACGGGCCCTCCGTATCTAGGTCACTTTCAGTCCCCGGTGTATTTCGTAGCGATATAGATATATTTCGGTATATTTCCAGAATTTGCGTGTAATTGTTAGCGCTTAGCCTTATCTAAGTCACTTTCAGTCCAGGTGTATACAAGTTTTAGTATATTTTCCAGTGTACACGTGTCATCGTTTTATATATTAAAAGTTCTGCTTTTGTCTATTGCAGTTCTGAGTAATTTGTTTAGAGTCCTGGCGGGGGACGTAAGTTGCGCCTGGCCCGCCCCAGATTTCCTGTGCTTTTTTCCCTACGGGGTTTTTTGGGACAGGCTTTTTCTGGCCTCCCTTGCACACTTACATGTAGCTTTTAGTTTTATTTCATTTGCTGTAGTGTTTTATATTTTGGGTATAATTAAAGTGGGTTGTGGCGTTACACCCAGGCCATATCCAATATTCTCCATGATTTGTTGCTTATGTTGTTTCTTGTTTTTCTATTAACTCCTGGAAAGGGCAGAATGACCATTTCAGGTACTTTTTAGCTGTCCGCGTCCGCTTAATAGAGGGTGTCCGCTTAATACAGGTTTCACTGTATATAAAAAAATTCTGCACACTTGAGCAAATAAGATAAGTCGACATTCAGGATTCTCTTTGGAGACATACCTGTAGGTAACTATTCACTCCTGACCAGCTACAATGTATTGATATGCAGATTTTATATAAGGAATAAGCTGAATACCACTTTAATACTCTTAGCTACAATGTATTTTTTTCTTTCAGAAAATAGGAACCTATTTAAGAAAATATTGAGAAAATACGGAAATCACCATAATTGAAAGAGATGATGTAAAAAGTCAGATTACTCCAATGATGATTTGCGGCGGAAGAAACGAAAGAAATGCTACTATGTTATTTCTGTTATCTAAGTAACCCTACACTCTCCGTGACGAGGTTTTAAATCAAAATTCGCACTGAAAGTGCGTTTATTTCAGATGTAATATTTGTAATATTTGTGAATGGCCGGGACACAAACGTTTGGAAGTTGGGTTGAGACGTCACGTACAAGACTCAAAGAGCAAAACAAACCTTCACTTAATCCATTTTAACACACGTACGTCGAAGGGTAGAGTTTAGGGAGCTTCAGCAGCCACGACCCTCGCAGAACCACTTCCGTGTCAGCAAATTTTAACGGTCACAGACAACTTTGAGATGTAACTTGTGGAAGGGGGCCGAGATCTTTCAAACCATACCTAGTTGAACGCGATTCAGTCAAACAGGCCAGAGAAAAACAACTGAAAAATC